>JBBDGP010003719.1:0-64879 GCA_037952835.1 Lithobates septentrionalis | reverse complement strand
CTGTGGGGGGTGATGTGAAGGGGGGCAGAGGACACTACTGTGGGGGTGATGTGAAGGGGGCAGAGGACACTACTGTGGGGGAGGTGATGTGAAGGGGGCAGAGGACACTACTGTGGGGGAGGTGATGTGAAGGGGGCAGAGGACACTACTGTGGGGGGTGATGTGAAGGGGGGCAGAGGACACTACTGTGGGGGGTGATGTGAAGGGGGGCAGAGGACACTACTGTGGGGGGTGATGTGAAGGGGGCAGAGGACACTACTGTGGGGGAGGTGATGTGAAGGGGGCAGAGGACACTACTGTGGGGGAGGTGATGTGAAGGGGGCAGAGGACACTACTGTGGGGGAGGTGATGTGAAGGGGGCAGAGGACACTACTGTGGGGGAGGTGATGTGAAGGGGGCAGAGGACACTACTGTGGGGGAGGTGATGTGAAGGGGGCAGAGGGACTGAGGACACTACTGTGGGGGGTGATGTGAAGGGGGCAGAGGACACTACTGTGGGGGGTGATGTGAAGGGGGGCAGAGGACACTACTGTGGGGGGTGATGTGAAGGGGGCAGAGGACACTACTGTGGGGGAGGTGATGTGAAGGGGGCAGAGGACACTACTGTGGGGGAGGTGATGTGAAGGGGGCAGAGGACACTACTGTGGGAGGTGATGTGAAGGGGGCAGAGGACACTACTGTGGGGGAATTGATGTGAAGGGGCAGAGGACACTACTGTGGGGGGTGATGTGAAGGGGGCAGAGGACACTACTGTGGGGGGTGATGTGAAGGGGGGCAGAGGACACTACTGTGGGGGAGGTGATGTGAAGGGGGCAGAGGACACTACTGTGGGGGGTGATGTGAAGGGGGCAGAGGACACTACTGTGGGGGAGGTGATGTGAAGGGGGCAGAGGACACTACTGTGGGGGAGGTGATGTGAAGGGGGCAGAGGACACTACTGTGGGGGAGGTGATGTGAAGGGGGCAGAGGACACTACTGTGGGGGAGGTGATATGAAGGGGGCAGAGGACACTACTGTGGGGGGTGATGTGAAGGGGGCAGAGGACACTACTGTGGGGGGTGATATGAAGGGGGCAGAGGACACTACTGTGGGGGGTGATGTGAAGGGGGCAGAGGACACTACTATGGGGGGTGATGTGAAGGGGGCAGAGGACACTACTGTGGGGGAGGTGATGTGAAGGGGGCAGAGGACACCACTGTGGGGGAGGTGATGTGAAGGGGGCAGAGGACACTACTGTGGGGGAGGTGATGTGAAGGGAGCAGAGGACACTACTGTGGGGGAATTGATGTGAAGGGGCAGAGGACACTACTGTGGGGGGTGATGTGAAGTGGCAGAGGACACTACTGTGGGGGTGATGTGAAGTGGGCAGAGGACACTACTGTGGGGGGTGATGTGAAGGGGGCAGAGGACACCACTGTGGGGGGTGATGTGAAGGGAGCAGAGGACACTACTGTGGGGGAGGTGATGTGAAGGGAGCAGAGGACACTACTGTGGGGGAGGTGATGTGAAGGGAGCAGAGGACACTACTGTGGGGGAGGTGATGTGAAGGGGGCAGAGGACACTACTGTGGGGGAGGTGATGTGAAGGGGGCAGAGGACACTACTGTGGGGGGTGATGTGAAGGGGGCAGAGGACACTACTGTGGGGGAGGTGATGTGAAGGGAGCAGAGGACACTACTATGGGGGGTGATGTGAAGGGGGCAGAGGACACTACTGTGGGGGAGGTGATGTGAAGGGGGCAGAGGACACTACTGTGGGGGAGGTGATGTGAAGGGAGCAGAGGACACTACTATGGGGGGTGATGTGAAGGGGGCAGAGGACACTACTGTGGGGGAGGTGATGTGAAGGGGGCAGAGGACACTACTGTGGGGGGTGATGTGAAGGGGGCAGAGGACACTACTGTGGGGGAGGTGATGTGAAGGGGCAGAGGACACTACTGTGGGGGGTGATGTGAAGGGGGCAGAGGACACTACTGTGGGGGAGGTGATGTGAAGGGGCAGAGGACACTACTATGGGGGGTGATGTGAAGGGGGCAGAGGACACTACTGTGGGGGTGATGTGAAGGGGGCAGAGGACACTACTGTGGGGGAGGTGATGTGAAGGGGGCAGAGGACACCACTGTGGGGGAGGTGATGTGAAGGGGGCAGAGGACACTACTGTGGGAGGTGATGTGAAGGGGCAGAGGACACCACTGTGGGGGAGGTGATGTGAAGGGGGCAGAGGACACTACTGTGACACACTGTGTTCTTTATACCGTCTTTTTATTGGGAGCTCGATATCTTCATATCAAGCTCCCAATACACTGCCCAGTAAGCCCCCCAGGGGATCTTTGCTTTCCTCCATGTTGTCCTGGTAGATCTCTACCTCTGATGTAAACACTATATGGCCAGACGTATGGGACCTCCTTCCAAATGACTGTCATGGTCTATATTGATATATGGACACCTGACATCACACCTATTATTATATGGCCAAAAGTACATGGATCCCCCACCCCCCCCCCCACCCCCACCCAAATACAAACGATGGAGTTCAAACCCTGTGCAACCAGAGCATTCCTGGCTATAAAATGGTCCAAAGGACAATGTGAGGTGGTCAGATTGCACCCGTCCTCTGATGTCTACACTTATAGTATGTCTGGTGTTCAGACTGTATAACCCACACATGGTGGTGTCAGAGCAGACCGATATCATTTATAGAAAATGCCACAGGCACTGAATTATGGGGGTGTATACCAGGAATATTAAATGTATATACAGGTGAAAGCTGCCTATTACTCATGTGCTACAAATTTAGTCTAAATGTATCACCTTCCTATAGGGTAGGAATTAATATGCCATTATTATTTACAGGAAATGTCACAGGCACGTCATACGAGGGGGGTATGATAGGAAGAATAACTTTTATGCATGCACAATCCAGCTTCTATTCATTTGCTACAAATTTATTTTAATTTCTCACCTTCCTGCAGGGAGGGAATTGTTATATTATTATTAAACCTTCATTTTTAGAATTGTTGCTGATGTTGGTAACAGTGGAGGTCCTCCAAAGAGGTTTTGTTAAGCCTACACTGAAAAATAATATTCCATGCTTTAGAATGAAGACCTAACCGGTCCTATCATAAAACATTTTCACTAAAATGGCCAGGTGTTTGTGGACTGCTGACCATCACATCTATAGGAGCTTGTCGGACCTTCCATTCTAAACTCATGGCCATTAATATGGGGTTGTCCCTCTCCATGGTCATTAATATGGAGTTGTCTCTCTCCATGGTCATTAATATGGGGTTGTCCCTCTCCATGGTCATTAATATGGAGTTGTCTCTCTCCATGGTCATTAATATGGGGTTGTCCCTCTCCATGGTCATTAATATGGGGTTGCCCCTCTCCATGGTCATTAATATGGGGTTGTCCCTCTCCATGGCCATTAATATGGGGTTGTCCCTCTCCATGGCCATTAATATGGGGTTGTCTCTCTCCATGGTCATTAATATGGGGTTGTCCCTCTCCATGGCCATTAATATGGGGTTGTCCCTCTCCATGGCCATTAATATGGGGTTGTCTCTCTCCATGGCCATTAATATGGGGTTGTCCCTCTCCATGGCCATTAATATGGGGTTGTCTCTCTCCATGGTCATTAATATGGGGTTGTCCCTCTCCATGGTCATTAATATGGGGTTGTCCCTCTCCATGGTCATTAATATGGGGTTGTCCCTCTCCATGGTCCTTAATATGGAGTTGTCTCTCTCCATGGCCATTAATATGGGGTTGTCCCTCTCCATGGTCATTAATATGGAGTTGTCTCTCTCCATGGCCATTAATATGGGGTTGTCCCACTACATGGCCATTAATATGGAGTTGTCCCTCTCCATGGTCATTAATATGGAGTTGTCCCCCCACAATGACCATTATTATGGAGTTGTCCCCTACAATGGACATTAATATAGACTTGTCCCCCATCATGACTGTTTATATGGAGTCGTCCCCCCACTCTGATCGTTAATATGAAGTTGTTCCCCACTATGGTCATTATTATGGAGTTTTCCCCCACTGTGGTCATTAATATGGAGTTGTACCCCACCATGACCATTAATATGGAGTTGCCCCCCACCATGGCCATTAATATTGAGTTTTCCCCCACTGTGGTCATTAATATGGAGTTGTCCTCCACTATGAGGTGATTTATTTTGCATATGTAGCGCTATACAAGTTATTCATTCATTCATATGATAATTATTTTGGAGTTGTCCCCCACTATGGACATTAGTATGGAATTGTTCCCCACCATGGCCATCAACATGGACTTGTCCTCCACCATGGCCTTTAATATGGAGTTGTCCCCCACCATGACCATTATTATCGAGTTGTCCCCCGACCATGACCATTAATATGGAGTTTTCCCTCACTATGGCCTTTAATATAGAATTGTCCCCTCGACCACAGCCATAAATACTGAGCCCCCTTATTGTGGGCTATAACACCCTGTACTCTTCTTGGAAAGCTTTCACAAGATCCTGGAGAGTGTTTTGAGGAACTTGTGACCATTTGTGAGGTCGGGTAGTGATATTGGATGAGAAGACCTGGGCCCCACATTGGGCACCAAAAGAAAACCTGGCTCAAAATCTGTGATCCAATCAATTCCAAAGGTGTTCAGTAGGGTTGAGGTCAGGGCAGTGTGCAGGACATTTGAGTTCCTCCATGATCTCAAACCTACTGAAGGCCTTATATCAAAGGTGTTCCGTAGGGTTAAGGTCAGGATTTTGAAAGACCTTATAGCAAAGGTCTTCCAAAAGTAGGGTTGAGGTCAGGGCTATGTGCAAGATACTCCAGTTCCTCCACAGAAAACTGGTCACACCATGTCTTTATGGAACTGGCTTTGTACACGGGGGGGGGGGGGGGGGGGGGCACAGTCATGCTGGAACAAAAAAGGGTCTTCACCAAAATGTTACCACAAGGTTGGAAGAGCACAATTGTCTACAATGTCTTTGTATGATGGAGGATTACCAGAACCTTTTCACTGAAGACTCCCGAACTCCATCATTTGAAGGGGGGGCATTTTATTTCTGTCATTTCTGCCATATAGGTAGGTGTAATGGCAATGTCTCAACAACATATGTTGGGTTCATATCAGTGTTGGAGATGGAAGCTCATCCTGCATTTTATGTGTGACAACCTCTAAAATAAACCCTGATACATTTGTTACAAAACATTTTCCTTAATTTGTTTGTAATTGCAGACAAAGTCTTGAAATCCTCCATCTCGTAGGAGACAGATGGAAAGCTAACAGACAAAACGAATGGCAGCCCGGGTCTTACACACTCGCACATTTCCATGTGAAAGGTAAAATGTAGAAATCACAGTATCAGAAAGCTACCTGATGAGTTTAGGTTAATGGTTCAAACTTATAGCACAGCAGTTGCTTTTTCGTACAATGCAACCCACCTGCTGATAATGGGAAAAGCAGCACAAACAATGATGCCCGGCCTGTGTGATTACTGAACACCTGAAGCTTTGGTGGGAAAGGAATATTAACTGCTGCCAGGATCCTGGACGGCAAACAGCGGCTTGTCTGGATGGAAAGTCAGCACTGGTTTCGGCATTGTGCATTAAATGCAGTAAATCAGGGAAACAATTTGACGTTATGTTCTACATTGGACACTAAAAGATGGCAGAGAACTCGAGTCCCCGATGTACAATAAATTCTACTTTCCACGTATTGCCCAGGCCACGTTTTCTTCCTGCTTTAAGTGGAACTGCTATCATGGTCCCCAGGGGCATCTGTCATAATTTATAGATAAGTGTGACGCATTATGGCAAACTTACCTGTGTTTGCCCCCCTCCCGTCATGGTAGGTCCACACCCTCCATTACCACCATTGCCATATTCTGAAGCTCCAATGGCCAAAGGAAGAGGCTCCTCCAGACCAGCATCTTCTTCCTTCAGCTGCTAATCAAGTAATTCCTGTAGACAGCGGCTCCTTGAGGGTGTAATTCCCTCACATACTCAACGTGTGGAGCTTTTGTTGCCCTCCAGCCGTACTCACAACAGAGAAAGGTGGCATGAGGAAGCATGGGGCATAGAGTCATGTGCTGGCTCCCCACATCATTGCCCACGCTGATCTCTCCAAAGTGAAGTTCTTTCCACTTTGGAGAGATTTCCTCTGATTCCAAGTCATGTCTCCAGGACAATAAGTAAAAGGGAAAACGGGAAACCCCCTAACGGGGCTTTAATGCAGCCAATGATGTGATGTAACACAATGCGAAGTAGGTAGATAATCAAAAGTAATTTTTATTAGTACAAAAAGTATGGATAATAAATTCTGACATTAAAAAGTCAGGACATGAACTGGAGTACAAATTTGATATCCATGACAGGTGGCAGTGTACAATAAAATAAACCATAGGCAACAAAGATGTAATAGCACAAAGTCTAAAATGTAGAATACTGACGCGTTTCGACCCCAGTGGGTCTTCTTCAGAGGATAGGTGTATAACAACTGTAGGGATGTAAACATGCATCAAAAAATCTTTTAACAAAACAAGAGAATATATATATTTATAAATGCATGAACGAATCCATATAATACATCATTACCAGTCACGTTGCACTTAATGATTATAAGCGGCCATGGTATGAAGGAGTTGCCCTCTCGTATATATCCTTAATTTCCCAGAAAAGTGGGTAGGACTTTTTAATGTCATAATTTATTATCCATACTTTTTGTACTAATAAAAATTACTTTTGATTATCTACCTACTTCGCATTGTGTTACATCACATCATTGGCTGCATTAAAGCCCCATTAGGGGGTTTCCCGTTTTCCATATGTAATTTCTGGGGTGCGCAGCCGTGTCGTCTGTACTCGTTTGAGTGTCCCCTTTTCTGAAGTAAAAGGGAATCTCTCAATCAGGACATAGGCTGCAAAAAATAACCTCCTTGTGTTTTAACCCATTGCTACTCTATCGAAAACCAAAAAAAAAAAAAGACATTTTTTTATCAAACACTTAGCGTAATTGGGTTAGGATTTGCTCCCCCTCAGCTCTCATAGAACCTCCTACCAAAAAAGAAGTCTCAACCAGCTGGCCACTGTAGCTAGTCGCTACACTTGGAGCGGGAAATGTGCTGCCTTGGAGATAAGACAGGAAAGGCAAAATTACAGGAAGGATTTGATTCCACTTTCCTAAATATATTATGGCAGCATATACATGAGAAAAAAAACAGCCAAAAAACAGGAGGAGCCGAGTTGGACTTCAATGTATTGGGATGAGTTCCTATAGGCACTCGGGGGGTAGGGCTTAACTCCATGTCTATTCTACCATGAGGGATAAGTCAAGAAGGGTAATATTAGGATACGTATTTGATAACAATTTTTCACTTTGCTGACTATCTCATGGCTGCATACACATGGAAAATAAATAGCAAGAAATGGGGCAAGTTGGGTTAGACTTTAATGTATTGAGATGAGGTACTATAAAACCTCGGGGGTGGAGCCTAACCTATTTCTATTCTGCCATGGGGATAAGTCAGGAAAGGTAAAAACTACAGTAAGTATTTGATAACAATTCTTTATTTCCCTATCTCATGGTAGCATACAAATGAGAAATAACTAGTCGAAAAATGGGGCCAGTTGGATAAGACTTCAACTTATTTGGATGAGGTCCTATAGGTGCTTGGGGGCAGGGCTAAACTCCATGTCTATAATACCATGAAGATAAGTCAGGAAGGTAACTATCTCATGGCAAACAACAGGGTCAGCTGGGTGGGCTTCAATTTATTGGGATGAGGTCTTATAGTAGCTTGGGGGCGGAGCATACCCATGTGTCTATCCTTCCATGGAGATAAGTCACGAAGGGTAAAATTAGGATAAGTATTTGAGAACAATTGTCCATTTTCCTGACTATCTCATGGCAAATAACTAGCAAGAAATGGGGCAAGCTGAGTGAGACTTCAATTCATTAGAATGAGGTACTTACTAAAAGACCTCAGGGGTGGAGCCTAACCCATTTTTATTCTACAATGGGGATAAGTCAGGAAAGGGAAAATCAATGTATTTGATAACAATTTTCCATTTTCCTATACCATGGCAGCATACACATGAGAAATAGCTAACCGAAAAATTGGGCCACCTGGATGGGACTTCAATTTATCAGGATGAGGTCCTATAGGCGCTCAGGGGTGGAGCATACCCCCAAGTCTATTTTACCATGGGGATAAATAAGGAAGGTAATTATCTCATGGCAGCATATACATGTTGAAAAACAGCCAAAAAACAGGGTCAGCTGAGTGGGACTTATTGGGATGAGGTCTTATAGGAGCTTGGGGGTGGAGCATACCCCCATGTCTATTCTTCCATGGATTTAAGTCACAAAGGTTAAAATTAGGATAAGTATTTCATAACAATTTTCCATTTTGCTGACTATCTCATGGCAGCATACACATGGTAAATAACTAGAAAGAAATGGGGCCACCTGGATGGGACTTCAATTTATTGGGATGAGGTACTATAAGACCTCAGGGGTGGAGCTTAACCTGTTTCTATTCTGCCATTGGGATAAGTCAGGAAAGGTAAAATCACTGTATTTGATAACAATTTTTCAATTTTCCTATACCATGGCAGCATACACAAAAGAAATAGCTAGCCGAAAAATGGGACCACCTGGATGGGACTTCGGTTTATTGGGATGATGTCCTATAGGTGCTCAGGGTGGAGCATACCCCCATGGGGATAAATAAGGAAGGTAACTATGTCTATTCTACCATGGGGATAAATAAGGAAGGTAACTATCTCATGGAAGCATATACATGTTAAAAAAAAACAGCTGAAAAGCAGGGTCAGCTGAGTGGGACTTTAATTTATTGGAATGAGGTCTTATAGGAACTTGGTGGTGGGGCATACCCCCATGTCTATTCTTCCATGGATTTAAGTCACGAAGGGTAAAATTAGGATAAGTATTTCATAACAAGTTTCCATTTTGCTGACTATCTCATGGCAGCATACACATGGAAAACAACTAGCAAGAAATGGGGCCACCTGGATGGGACTTCAATCTATTGGGATGAGGTACTATAAGACCTCAGGGGTGGAGCTTAACCCATTTCTATTCTGCCATGGGGTTCAGTCAGGAAAGGTAAAATCAGGGTAAGTATGTGATAACAATTTTCCATTTTGCTGGCTATCTCATGGTGGCATACACATGGCAAATAACTAGCAAGAAATGGGGCAAGCTGAGTGGAACTTCAGTTCATTGGTATAAGGTACTATAAGACCTCAGGGGCGGAGCCTAATTTCTGTTCCGCTATGGTGAGAAGTCAGGAAAGGTAAACTCGCGGTAAGTATTTGATAACAATTTTCCTTTTTCCTATCTCATGGCAGCATACACATGAGAAATAGCTAGCTGAAAAAATGGGGCCACCTGGATGGGACTTCAATTTATTGGGATGAGGTCCTATAGGCGCTCGGGGGTGGAGCATACCCCCATCTTTATTCTACCATGGGGGAAAAGTCAGGATGGGTAAAATTAGGGTAAGCATTTAATTACAATTTTCCATTTTGCTATCTCATGGCAACATACACATGGAAAATAACTAGCCAAAAAATGGGGCCAGTTGGATTGAACTTCAACTTATAAGGATGAGGTCATATAAGACCTTGGGGGTGGAGCCTAACCCATTTTTATTCTGCCTAGGGGATAAGTCAGGAAAGGTAAAATCATGATAAGTATTTGATTAAAAAAATTCCATTTGCCTGATTATTTCCTGGCAGCATAGGCATGGGAAATAACTAGCCGAAAAATGGGGCAGCCAGCTGGGTGAGCCTTCATTTTTTTGGGGATGAGGTCCTACAGGAGCATGGGGGCGGCGCGTAACAAATGCATATGCTGTCAAGAGATATAGTCGGGGGGGGGGGGGGGGGAGGGGAGGTACAACCTGACAATAACTTGAACCTTTCTAACTATACAGAGCCCTCCCCCCCCCCTTGTTCTACTTATGCAGTCCCAATGGCCTCACAGGTGGGCTAACACCACGCGGTTCTTTTATCATGCCGGCTATAACTTCATATTCCGACAAACTGGTCAACAACAGACAAAGACGAGTCATCAAAAAAAAAAAAAAAAAAGGAACAAGTGGAAATATGAATAAAAGCCAAGGCCGGTGAAAAGCTGCCAAACATCTAAGAACTGCGGCTTCCATGGCCTTGAAGGTATAAACACGGCGAAGCGCCCCTCATAATATAGAACATGTCACTGACTCCTCTTCATATATTCTCATACAGAAAGTCGTACATTGTTCCACATTAATTGTATTGCTGTTTTATTAAATTCATTACGCCACGCCAAATCAATTTACAACGGCTTTTTCTGATCATTGATGCCCTTTGTTTCCCCCATAATGTGTGTGCTGATCTGTGTAATAAACACACAACATGATGAAAAAAAAAAGACACGAGCCGGTACACTGCCGGTACATGGAAGCACCTGTATGATCCCACCCGCCACCCTCATCTCCGTCTTCTGAAACTACGATTATTTTTTAGCAGAGAAGATTGTTACTGTCTATGTGACAATTTGTTGCAGAAAGGATGTACAGGAAGTCCGGTGGGCACTACTGTCTTGTATCTAGGGCAGCGTTTCCCAACCTTTTTTGAGTCAAGGCACCCTTTAAAAATCATGGACGTTCTCGAGGCACCCCATTCTAAAATGTAAAAACTATTCTAATAGTTTTACATAATGCCGCAACATTCACGCAAAAATGTAGGACACCCAATGGTGACTAGGCCCACCCTTGGCAGCTTAAACATGTTTAAACTCATCTGGGAAGGTTTTCCACAAGGTTTAGGAGGGTGTCTATGGGAATGTTTGACCATTCTTCCAGAAGAGCATTTGTGAGATCAGGCACTGATGTTGGATGAGAAGGCCTGGCTCGCAGTCTTCACTCTGATGCATCCCAAAAGGTGTTCTATCGAGTTGAGGTCGGGACTCTGTGCAGGTCAGTCAAGTTCCTCCACCCCAAACTCGCTCATCCATGTCTTTATGGGCCTTGCTTTGTGCACTGGTCCAAATCATTTGGTGGAGGGGTGGGGTTGTTTTTCAGGGGTTGGGCTTGGCCCCTTAGTTCCAGTGAAGGGAACTCTTAAGGCGTCAGAATACCAAGACATTTTGGACAATTTCATGCTCCCTACTTTCTGGGAACAGTTTGGGGACGGCCCCTTCCTGTTCCAACATGACTGCGCACCAGTGCACAAAGACATGGATGAGCGAGTTTGGGTTGGAGGAACTCCACCGGCCTTAACAGAGTCCTGACCTCAACCCCATAGAATGCCTTTAGGATGAATTAGAGCGGAGACTGCGAGCCAGGCCTTCTCGCCCAACATCAGTGCCTGACCTCAGAAATGCTCTTCTGGAAGAATGGTCAAACATTCCCATAGACACCCTCCTAAACCTTGTGGACGGCCTTCCCAGAAGAGGTGAAGCTGTTATAGCTGAAAAGGGCGGATGTCATTAAAGTTCATGTGAGTGTAAAGGCAGGCGTCCCAATACTTTTGGTAATATAGGGTATGTAACTAAGGCACTGCTGCCTCTGACTGATAGTTTCGCCAGATTTGGGATGAGATTTGCTAATTAGAAAAGTATAAATTTGCTATGTTTTAGGGAACACCCCAAATTGTTAATTGTGTCTATAAAAGTACCTTTCTCTTGATGTCCTCCTGATCAATAACAGGATACTTCCTGTTCCTAGGCTCTCCTGATATCAGCACACTTCCTATGCCTAGGTACACCTGTTCTGTATATCTGCAGTGTGAGATCTTCTAAGCCTCACCAGATTTGGGGTGAGCTTTGGTGAAGGCACAACTGTGCTGCTCACTATTCTCCTTGCTGGAGAGGAAACTGTACCTGAGGACCTGCAGTGCAAGACTCTCCCTGCTTCATCCATTCTGTGGATCTGTGCTCCTCCCACCACTATCACTGCCCCACCAATCATCAGATCACCAGACACGGGGGGGGAACCTCCATACGAAGACGCAGCAAGGAACAAGACATGGCAAGTCCGTAATAAGGAAAAGCTTCAGGGAGCCCATGGGCAATACTGGGAACCAGTTCCTTGTACTCTGCTTGCCTTTTTTTTGGCACATCTTCCCCAGCACAGGTCCCTTTTAGGAAGTCCTGGGATGATTACAGGGGAGTATCACACAATCACAATCTACCCCTACGATAAGGGTACTTTCACCGTTCAGATTGGAATAATTTTAATACTTACTAAGCCCTGCTAAGGAGGGGCCCCTGGGAGCCAAAAAACCTTTATGGATTTATACTGAATGCTAGAACAGATAAAGAACTCTTTCTGGACACAACCAATTGGTCTGAGACATTCATCTTAGTATCTCCAGCCTACGTTCTGAAGATGAAAATAATCTCTTCTGCATATCAACCTTGCTTTATGGGAACACCAACAAAACACCAATACCAAAATCCTACCTCAACAAGATACATTCTGGTTTTTTCAATGTGATCTTTATGAAAGACCCAGAGTTTGGAATATGTAAGAGTCATGCTTAATTTATTCCAGTGCCAACAAGTACCTCGGGACAACATCTTCACTCAGAATATCTTTGGCATAAATACATTTGAACAGAGGGTTACCCCCTCCGCTTTAGTGACTTCCAATAGGACATTGGAATCGTCGTAATACTGGATTCCCCCCAGTCTACTATTTATAATCAAGACCAAGTACACTATATGGCCAAAAGAATGTGGACCCCCCTCCAGTTGATTTAGGTCAGTGGTCCCCCCCCATGTACAAAGCATCTCAGTAAAGACAAGGGGTGATCGGTTTGGTGTTTGCTGTGTCCTGCAGAGCCCTGACCTCAACCCTACTCCTGACCTCAACCCTACTCCTGACCTCAACCCTACTCCTGACCTCAACCCTACTCCTGACCTCAACCCTACTCCTGACCTCAACCCTACTCCTGACCTCAACCCTACTCCTGACCTCAACCCTACTTCTGGAACGCCTTTGGGATGAGGTCCTCTCATTCCAAAAGGTGTTTAGTAGGTTTGAGATCATGGAGGAGCTCAAGTGTCCTGCACAGAACCCTGACCTCATCTCTTCTGATCACCTTTGGGGTGGATTGGAATGTTGACTGCAAGGAAGGTCTTTTTTTGGTTGCCCAACATGAGGCCCAATACACGAACCAGGTCTTCTCTGCCAAAATCAGTACCTGACCTCACTAATGGGACAAATTTCCTCAGACAGCCTCCAAAATCTTGTGGAAAGTCTCCCCAGAAGAGTGAGTGGATGGTACAGCCACAAAGATGGGCAACTCTATAAAGACATGGTGTGACCAGTTTAGTGTGGAGGAACTCGAGTGTTCTGCACAGAGCCCTGACCTCAACCCTACTGAACACCTTTGGGATGAACTGGAATGCCGATGGTGAGCCAGGTCTTCTCATCCAACATCAGTATCTGACCTCACAAACGGACACAAATTCCAACAGACACCCTCCAAAATCTTGTGGAAAGTCTTCCCAGAAGAGTGGAGGATGGTATAGCCTCAAAAATGGCAACTCCATATTAATGGCCATGGGGAACTCCATATAAAATGACTATGGTTTTGGAATGAAATGCTCAGTTCCATAAAGACATGGGGTGACCAGTTTGGTGTGGAGGAATTCCAGGGTCCTGCACAGAGCCCTGACCGACCTCAACCCTACTGTACATTTGGGATGAATTGGAATGTTGATAATGAATCAGGTCCTTTTTTGGCGCCCAACATGTGAGCCAAGTCTCCTCAAAAATCCCCATGGACACCCTCCAAAATCTTGTGAAAAGTCTTCCCAGTTCCCAGAAGATTAAAGGATGTTAAAGCCACAAGGGGACAATTCCACATAAATGGCCATGGGGGCGGGGGCGGGGGTAGGGGCAACTTCATATTAATGGCCATGGTTTTAGAATGGGATATCCAACTAAATGATATAAGTGTGATGGTGAGGTGTGTACAAACTGTTGAATAGCTCTATGGCTTATATCTCATATCCTGAACTCAAGAAACGTTTTATGACTTTCTATGTTTGTCATGTATCAGCCAACTTCAGGCAAAACCTCGAAAGATCTTTTCCTTCAGCATCTACTGCATTGTCAATGAGCATAAATCAGAGGAGGGGGGGGGGGGCACAGACTTTATCCGGGTTCACGCGGTGGGCTAATTATGAACGTCTCTCCTGTTAGAAGGAAAGTCCTGCAGGTTAGCACTGCCCACAGATATTGGCACTCTGTACCGTCAAACGCTTTATTACCATCTTGCGACAACAGCGCTCTTTGGCCCATATTGTCAGCTTGCGTTTGCATGTTAAGGAATAACCTCAGGAGATTCACAGCAGTGGATTTGTGAGGCATAAAGCCTGCTTGTTCAGAATGTACAATATTCCTTCTGGTCTGGTCGAGGGTTTTTGGCTTGCTTCAGACGCTTTTCCATTGAACAGTACGTAGGGACGCTAAGTGAGCCCTATTACATTGTCTAATACCTACCTTATAGCCATCACAGCAGAAGCTGGTCACATATCTCTTTATTGCCGGCTAAACGGACTATACAGTGAGGGAAGAAAGTATTTGATCGGCTGCTGATTTTGTACGTTTGCCCCACTGACAAAGAATTGATCAGTCTCTAATTTTATTGGTCGGTTTATTATAACAGTGAGAGAATAACAACAAAAATATCCAGAAAAACGCATTTCAAAAAAGTTATAAAAGTTATAAATTGATTGCATTTGATTGCCTATCAATCAGCAAGATTTTGGGTTTCTTCTATACAAGTCTCTTCTATACAGGTAACAAGCTGAGATTAGGAGCACTCTTCTCTCTCTCTCTCTCTCTCTCTCTTAAAGGGAGTGCTCCTAATCTCAGCTTGTTACTTGGATAAAAGACACCTGTCCACAGAATCAATCAGATTCCAATCTCTCCACCAAGACCAAAGATCTGTCCAAGGATGTCGGGGAGAAGATTGTAGATCTACACAAGGCTGGAATGGGCTACAAGACCATCGCCAAGCAGCTTGGTGAGAGGTGACAACAGTCGGTGGGATTATTCACAAATAGAGGAAACACAAAATAACGATCGATCTCCCTCGGTCTGGGGCTCCATACAAGATCTCACCTTGTGGAGGTTCAATGATGATGAGAACGGTGAGGAATCAGCCCAGAACTACACGGGAGAATCTTGTCAATGATCTCAGCTGGGACCATAGTCACCAAGAAAACAATCGGTAACACACTACACCGTGATCGACTGAAATCCTGCAGCCCCCGCAAGGTCCCCCTGCTCAGGAAATCACATGTACAGGTCCGTCTGAAGATCACTAATGAACATCGAATGATTCCGAGGAGAACTGGGGGAAAGTCTTGTGGTCAGAGGAGACCAAAATCGAGATCTTTGGCATCAACTCAACTCACCGTGTTTGGAGGAGGAGGAGGAATGCTGCCTATGACCCCAAGAACACTATCCCCCACCGTCATACATGGAGGACCTATGACCCCAAGAACACCATCCCCCTCCGTCATACATGGAGGTCCTATGACCCCAAGAACATCATCCCCCACCATCATACATGGAGGTCCTATGACCCCAAGAACACCATCCCCCACCGTCATACATGGAGGTCCTATGACCCCAAGAACACCATCCCCCACCATCATACATGGAGGTCCTATGACCCCAAGAACACCATCCCCCACCGTCATACATGGAGGTCCTATGACCCCAAGAACACCATCCCCCACCGTCATACATGGAGGTCCTATGACCCCAAGAACACCATCCCCCACCATCATACATGGAGGACCTATGACCCCAAGAACACCATCCCCCACCGTCATACATGGAGGTCCTATGACCCCAAGAACACCATCCCCCACCGTCATACATGGAGGTCCTATGACCCCAAGAACACCATCCCCCACTGTCATACATGGAGGTCCTATGACCCCAAGAACACCATCCCCCACCGTCATACATGGAGGTCCTATGACACCAAGAACACCATCCCCCACCATCATACATGGAGGTCCTATGACCCCAAGAACACCATCCCGCACCATCATACATGGAGGTCCTATGACCCCAAGAACACCATCCCCCACCGTCATACATGGAGGTCCTATGACACCAAGAACACCATCCCCCACCATCATACATGGAGGTCCTATGACCCCAAGAACACCATCCCCCACCGTCATACATGGAGGTCCTATGACCCCAAGAACACCATCCCCCACCGTCATACATGGAGGTCCTATGACCCCAAGAACACCATCCCCCACCGTCATACATGGAGGACCTATGACCCCAAGAACACCATCCCCCACCGTCATACATGGAGGTCCTATGACCCCAAGAACACCATCCCCCACCGTCATACATGGAGGTCCTATGACCCCAAGAACACCATCCCCCACTGTCATACATGGAGGTCCTATGACCCCAAGAACACCATCCCCCACCGTCATACATGGAGGTCCTATGACCCCAAGAACACCATCCCCCACCATCATACATGGAGGTCCTATGACCCCAAGAACACCATCCCCCACTGTCATACATGGAGGTCCTATGACCCCAAGAACACCATCCCCCACCGTCATACATGGAGGTCCTATGACCCCAAGAACACCATCCCGCACCGTCATACATGGAGGTCCTATGACCCCAAGAACACCATCCCCCACCGTCATACATGGAGGTCCTATGACACCAAGAACACCATCCCCCACCGTCATACATGGAGGTCCTATGACCCCAAGAACACCATCCCCCACCGTCATACATGGAGGTCCTATGACCCCAAGAACACCATCCCCCACCGTCATACATGGAGGTCCTATGACCCCAAGAACACCATCCCCCACCGTCATACATGGAGGTGGAGACATTATGATTTGGGGGTGTTTTTCTTCTAAGGGGACAGGACAACTTCACCGCATCAAAGAGATGATGGACGGGGCCATGTACCATCAAATCTTGGATGAGAACCTCCTTCCCTCAGCCAGGGTATTGAAAATGGTTCATGGATGGGTCCTCCAGCATGACAATGACCCAAAACACACGGCCAAGGCAACAAAGGAGTGGCTAAAGAAGAAGCACATGAAGGTCCTGGAGTGGCCTAGCCAGTCTCCAGGCCTTAATCCCATAGAAAATATGTGGAGGGAGTTGAAGGTTCGAGTTACCAAACGTCATCCTGGAAACCTTAATGACTTGGAGAGGATCTGCAAAGAGGACAAAATCCCTCCTGAGATGTGAGCGAACCTGGAGGCCAACTCCAAGAAACGTCTGACCTCTGTGATCACCAACAAGGGTTTCTCCACCAACTACTAAGTCATGTTATGGGAAGGGTTCACATACTTATTTCACTCATTAAAATGCAAATCAATTTATAACTTTTATGAAATGCGTTTTTCTGGATATTTTTGTTGTTATTCTCTCACTGTTATAATAAACCGACCAATTAAAATTATAGACGATCGTTTCTTTGTCAGTGGGGCAAACCGACAAAATCAGCAGCCGATGAACTACTTTTCCCCCTCACTGTAGCTCAAGCCTTGAAGACCCAACGCGTAGACTTCTAGGGGGTGAAGTCACGTGTGACCGCTATGATGCTTCAGGAATGAATGTCCAGTATTGTGAATGACTCACATGCCAAACTTCCCCCGGTTTGGGAACCATGGATCTCTTATGAGTTCCCCTCACTCCAATCGCCTTGTTCGGGCCTTGTCTGATTTCTCCCTTTGGGGCTCCTGAGTCTGAGTTATCCCCTCCCCCCTCCCCTTCTCTCTTCCTGCTTTTCTGCTTTCCTCGCCTTCTCTCTAGTTCCTTACTATACCTGTTCACGATGTCGGCACCTACGGGGGGGTGTTGCAGGAGAAGAGCCTCCCCTCGGGAGACAGAATGACGATTTTGGGAACATGAAATTTTTTGCAGTGTTTATTTCTCAGTACCATCCCCTAATTTCGGACCTATGCCACTTTGGTTAGTGTAATTATGACCTTTTATTGGTGATGTTCACCCATTCTCTAGCCCCTGTGTGGGGGGTGAATAACAAGCTCGCTTCTGTAATCTCTTGTTTGTTTCTCAAACCCAATAAACATATTGAAGCAGAATGTACAATTTGGACCTTGCTTTGTGCACTGGTGGGCAGTCATGCTGGGACAGGAAGGGGCCGTCCCCAAACTCCTCCCACAAAGTTGGGAGCATGAAATTGTCCAAAATGTCTTGGTATGCTGACGCCTTAAGAGTTCCCTTCACTGGAACTAAGGGGGCCAAGTCCAACCCCTGAGGAGCCAAGCCCAACCCTGAAGAGCCAAGCCCAACCCCTGAAAAATAACCCCACACCATAATCCCCCCTCCACCAAACAACCCCCCCCACACCATAATCCCCCCTCCACCCCCACACCATAATCCCCCCTCCACACCCACACCATAATCCCCCCCTACAGCAAATGGTTTTGGACCAGTGCACAAGGCAAGGTCCATAAAGACACGGATGAGCAAGTTTGGGGTGGAGGAAGTCCTGACCTCAACCCGATAGAACACCTCTGGGATGACTTAGAGCGGAGACTGTGAGCCAGGCCTTCTCGTCCAACATCACAAATGCTCTTCTGGAAGAATGGTCAAACATTCCCATAGACACACTCCTAAACCTTGTGGACGGCCTTCCCAGAAGAGGTGAAGCTGTTATAGCTGCAAAGGGCGGAGCCAACTCAATATTGAACCCTCCGGACTAAGACTGGGACGCCATTAAAGTTCATGTGTGTGAAGGCAGGCGTCAGGGGCATTGCTGGGTCTACAAAAGATTTGGGGCTAGAGCCCATAGCAGTGTAGTAAAGAAAATCATACGCTTGGGTGGGCATACACATGTATATAATATACGCGCATGTGTGTGTATATATCCCCAGAGAGCCCCCCCTTACATCAGGGTCCCCAGAGAGCCCCCCCTTACATCAGGGTCCCCAGAGAGCCTCCCCCTTACATCAGGGTCCCCAGAGAGCCTCCCCCTTACATCAGGGTCCCCAGAGAGCCCCCCCTTACATCAGGGTCCCCAGAGAGCCCCCCCTTACAACAGGGTCCCCAGAGAGCCTCCCCCTTACATTAGGGTCCCCAGAGAGCCTCCCTCTTACATTAGGGTCCCCAGAGAGCCTCCCCCTTACATCAGGGTCCCCAGAGAGCCTCCCCCTTACATCAGGGTCCCCAGAGAGCCCCCCCTTACAACAGGGTCCCCAGAGAGCCTCCCCCTTACATTAGGGTCCCCAGAGAGCCTCCCTCTTAAATCAGGGTCCCCAGAGAGCCCCCCCTTACATTAGGGTCCCCAGAGAGCCTCCCTCTTAAATCAGGGTCCCCAGAGAGCCCCCCCTTACATTAGGGTCCCCAGAGAGCCTCCCTCTTAAATCAGGGTCCCCAGAGAGCCTCCCCCTAAATCAGGGTCCCCAGAGAGCCCCCCCCACTTACATCAAGGCCCCCCAGAGAGCCTCCCCTCCCCTTGGGGACCCCTGCAGAGACTCGGGGCTATGGGCCCCAGATTCGGGGCTATAGCCCCAAAAGCCACCCCCTAGCGACGCCACTGGCAGGCGTCCCAATACTTTTGGCAATATAGTGTATGTAACTAAGTACTTTGCGTATTTTATATCTGCCCGATGTTTAGAAATGAAATCGACATTCTGCGTTTCTGTGGCTGTTGAGGAAGGATCTCCGCGGGATGTTTGTCTCATTTATCTACACTGAGTCAGCTGCTCTGTCGTCTTGCTCAGACTAGTCTTTGTCTTGCAGCCTCCAGTTTCTGTCTCCTCGCTCTGCATCCCGCTACTTCCCCGCTGTGCCTATCCTTCACTTCTGCCCCTAGGACTCCATGGGCGCTCCACCACCACCCGGCGACCGATGAAGACATGGCTCCGCCCTCAATGGCCACAGGACCACCGGCCGCACATTTCTGCTCCATGTTCCCTCCTGAGAGCAGCGTGGTTTCCTTCTCCTCCCGGAGGATGGATTCTGCGTTCTTCTATCTCAGGAGCACCAGGCACAGCCGCCAGGAAGACGCACAACGCTATATCTATTTCCACTTTATTATATCTCGCTCAGGGGAACATGAAGGGCTCATAACATTTGTGACAAGCCATGTACTTCCAAGATTATGGAGGGTGGACGGGATCTTCAACGTTTGGCTTTTGGTGGCCTGGACTGAAAAATAGGCTAAAATTATGCCGGGGGGGGGATGGGAGGCCAAGTGGCCTTTTAACATTTCCTTTGTATGGCCAAAGCAAAGGGTCACTTCAATTTAGAAATATATCTAGGCCACCTCCACAACGAACTGATAACGTGGACTCAATGATACGTGGCACGTGGTCTGCTAGGATGTCAAAGCCTGACTGCCACAGCTTCAATGATTTATGGTAAGTATGAAAAGTTTCCTCCAGTCTAAAATAAAAATGAAACCACAGGCTGCAAACAACTGCCCAGCACCTCCTACGTACCTCAGTATCCCACATACAGGTGTTATTGTAATGAACAAGCCGCCCTTCCTCCAATTGCTTTTATAGATCAGTGGTCTCCAAACTGCCTGATGTGGCCCTTTGCTTGCCTTTATCCAGCCCTTGGGACAGCATTCCTCCCACTGATATGACACACTATTCTTCCCACTGACACCAAGGATGGGGCCACCATTCTTCCCACTGATCACCAATGTAAGGAACATTCTTCCCACTGATCACCAATGTAAGGAACATTCTTCCCACTGATCACCAATGTAAGGAACATTCTTCCCACTGATCACCAATGTAAGGAACATTCTTCTCACTGATCACCAATGTAAGGGACATTCTTCTCACTGATCACCAATGTAAGGAACATTCTTCTCACTGATCACCAATGTAAGGAACATTCTTCCCACTGATCACCAATGTAAGGAACATTCTTCCCACTGACACCAATGTAAGGAACATTCTTCTCACTGATCACCAATGTAAGGGACATTCTTCTCACTGATCACCAATGTAAGGGACATTCTTCCCACTGATCACCAATGTAAGGAACATTCTTCTCACTGATCACCAATGTAAGGAACATTCTTCTCACTGATCACCAATGTAAGGAACATTCTTCCCACTGATCACCAATGTAAGGAACATTCTTCTCACTGATCACCAATGTAAGGAACATTCTTCTCACTGATCACCAATGTAAGGAACATTCTTCTCACTGATCACCAATGTAAGGAACATTCTTCCCACTGATCACCAATGTAAGGAACATTCTTCTCACTGATCACCAATGTAAGGAACATTCTTCCCACTGATCACCAATGTAAGGAACATTCTTCCCACTGATCACCAATGTAAGGAACATTCTTCTCACTGATCACCAATGTAAGGAACATTCTTCTCACTGATCACCAATGTAAGGAACATTCTTCCCACTGATCACCAATGTAAGGGACATTCTTCCCACTGATCACCAATGTAAGGAACATTCTTCTCACTGATCACCAATGTAAGGAACATTCTTCTCACTGATCACCAATGTAAGGAACATTCTTCCCACTGATCACCAATGTAAGGGACATTCTTCCCACTGATCACCAATGTAAGGGACATTCTTCTCACTGATCACCAATGTAAGGAACATTCTTCTCACTGATCACCAATGTAAGGAACATTCTTCCCACTGATCACCAATGTAAGGGACATTCTTCCCACTGATCACCAATGTAAGGAACATTCTTCTCACTGATCACCAATGTAAGGAACATTCTTCTCACTGATCACCAATGTAAGGAACATTCTTCTCACTGATCACCAATGTAAGGAACATTCTTCTCACTGATCACCAATGTAAGGAACATTCTTCCCACTGATCACCAATGTAAGGAACATTCTTCTCACTGATCACCAATGTAAGGGACATTCTTCTCACTGATCACCAATGTAAGGGACATTCTTCCCACTGATCACCAATGTAAGGAACATTCTTCTCACTGATCACCAATGTAAGGAACATTCTTCTCACTGATCACCAATGTAAGGAACATTCTTCTCACTGATCACCAATGTAAGGAACATTCTTCCCACTGATCACCAATGTAAGGAACATTCTTCCCACTGATCACCAATGTAAGGAACATTCTTCCCACTGATCACCAATGTAAGGAACATTCTTCTCACTGATCACCAATGTAAGGAATAGGGTTGTCCCGATACCACTTTTTTAGGACCGAGTACAAGTACCGATACTTTTTTTCAAGTACTCGCCGATACCGATTACCGATACTTTTTTTTTTATGTCACGTGACAGTTTTTTTTTTTTTTTTTTTAACAATGCTTTCTTTTTTTTCGGGGGGGGGGGGGGGGGGAGGAGGGGTGAACGGTGTCTGTGTGTTTTTTTTTAAATTAACAATTTTTATTTTTTACAATAATAATTTTTTTATTCATTTTTGCAATATGTTTTTTTTTTTTTTTTTAAATCAGCCCTGTTGGGGGGTTTTGGTGAGATATCAGGGGTCTTAACATACCCCTGATATCTCCCCCTTGAGACAGAGAAAGAGACCGAGGATAGAGATTCCCCAGTCCCTTTCTCTGCAGCCTCAGCTGCACTGAGAATGAATGGAGAGAAGTCAGCGGCTCCTCTCCATTCATAAACTGACACATTGTAATCACAGGAGATTACAATGTATCAGTTATATGAATGGACAGAGTCAGCTGACTCTGTCCATTCACAAAGGAAGGAGGAGGGGGACGGCGGACCGGAGGGGACAGCGGAGAGGCAGAGGAACGGAGGAATGGAACGGAGGGGACAGAGAAGGAGAGGGGGACAGAGGAACGGAACGGAGGGGGACAGATAAGGAGAGGGGGACAGAGGAACGGAACGGAGGGGACAGCGGAGAGGCAGAGGAACGGAGGAACGGAACGGAGGGGACAGAGAAGGAGAGGGGGACACAGGAACAGAGGGGGCATGGAGGAGGATGCAGTGACAGTCAGCGGTGATCGCGTGGGGAAGTTACAAGCACCGATCACCGCTGTATGTCACTGAAAGCCGCGGGGGGGAATCTTGTAACTCCCCCACACGCCGATCACTGCTGACTGTCATAGTATCGGCGGAAGCATCGGGAGCATTTGCCCGAGTACAAGTACTTGGGCAAATGCTCGGTATCGGTGCCGATACCGATACTAGTATCGGTATCGGGACAACCCTAGTAAGGAACATTCTTCCCACTGATCACCAATGTAAGGAACATTCTTCCCACTGATCACCAATGTAAGGAACATTCTTCCCACTGATCACCAATGTAAGGAACATTCTTCCCACTGATCACCAATGTAAGGAACATTCTTCTCACTGATCACCAATGTAAGGAACATTCTTCTCACTGATCACCAATGTAAGGAACATTCTTCCCACTGATCACCAATGTAAGGAACATTCTTCTCACTGATCACCAATGTAAGGAACATTCTTCTCACTGATCACCAATGTAAGGGACATTCTTCTCACTGATCACCAATGTAAGGGACATTCTTCCCACTGATCACCAATGTAAGGAACATTCTTCTCACTGATCACCAATGTAAGGAACATTCTTCCCACTGATCACCAATGTAAGGAACATTCTTCCTTCTCACTGATCACCAATGTAAGGAACATTCTTCTCACTGATCACCAATGTAAGGAACATTCTTCTCACTGATCACCAATGTAAGGAGCATTCTTCTCACTGATCACCAATGTAAGGAACATTCTTCTCACTAATCACCAATGTAAGGAACATTCTTCCTTCTCACTGATCACCAATGTAAGGAACATTCTTCTCACTGATCACCAATGTAAGGAACATTCTTCTCACTGATCACCAATGTAAGGAACATTCTTCCTTCTCACTGATCACCAATGTAAGGAACATTCTTCTCACTGATCACCAATGTAAGGAACATTCTTCTCACTGATCACCAATGTAAGGGACATTCTTCTCACTGATCACCAATGTAAGGAACATTCTTCTCACTGATCACCAATGTAAGGGACATTCTTCTCACTGATCACCAATGTAAGGAACATTCTTCTCACTGATCACCAATGTAAGGAACATTCTTCCTTCTCACTGATCACCAATGTAAGGAACATTCTTCTCACTGATCACCAATGTAAGGAACATTCTTCTCACTGATCACCAATGTAAGGAACATTCTTCTCACTGATCACCAATGTAAGGAACATTCTTCTCACTGATCACCAATGTAAGGAACATTCTTCCCACTGATCACCAATGTAAGGAACATTCTTCCTTCTCACTGATCACCAATGTAAGGAACATTCTTCTCACTGATCACCAATGTAAGGGACATTCTTCTCACTGATCACCAATGTAAGGGACATTCTTCTCACTGATCACCAATGTAAGGGACATTCTTCTCACTGATCACCAATGTAAGGGACATTCTTCTCACTGATCACCAATGTAAGGAACATTCTTCTCACTGATCACCAATGTAAGGAACATTCTTCCCACTGATCACCAATGTAAGGAACATTCTTCCCACTGATCACCAATGTAAGGAACATTCTTCTCACTGATCACCAATGTAAGGGACATTCTTCTCACTGATCACCAATGTAAGGAACATTCTTCTCACTGATCACCAATGTAAGGAACATTCTTCCCACTGATCACCAATGTAAGGAACATTCTTCTCACTGATCACCAATGTAAGGAACATTCTTCTCACTGATCACCAATGTAAGGAACATTCTTCTCACTGATCACCAATGTAAGGAACATTCTTCCCACTGATCACCAATGTAAGGAACATTCTTCTCACTGATCACCAATGTAAGGAACATTCTTCTCACTGATCACCAATGTAAGGAACATTCTTCTCACTGATCACCAATGTAAGGAACATTCTTCCTTCTCACTGATCACCAATGTAAGGAACATTCTAGCCACTGTTACAGACCTTTTCTTTCATTTTCTTGTACCGGTACATCATGTTGGTAGATGGTGAAAACACGGTACAAGTCTTACTAAATCTTCCATCACATAGGAGACAGATGGAAAGCTACCAGACAGAACGCACAGCAGTCCGGTCTCTCACATTCACACATTTCCGTGACTCATGCAGGTAAATCGGAGAAATCACAGTATCGGAAATCTACCTAATGAGTTTGGGTTAGTGGCTGAAAGTTATAGCACAGCAGCTGCTTTTACATACAATGAAACCCACTCGCTAATAATGGGAAAAGCAATACAAACAATGATGCCCGGCCTGTGTGATTACTGAACACCCGAAGCTTTGCTGGGAACTGAATATTAACTGCTGCCAGGATCCTGGAATCTGTGCCCATTTGTGAGGTCAGATACTGATGTTGGATGAGAAGACCTGGCTCACCATTGGTGTTCCAATTCATCCCAAAAGTAATAAGTAGGGATGAGGTCAGGTATCTGTGCAGGACACTCGAGTTCCTCCAAAACCTCAAACCTACTGAACACCTTTGGGATGAGAAGACCTCATCGCAAAAGGTGTTCCTTGTGTTAATGGCAGGTACTGATGTTGGATGGGAAGACCTTATACCAAAGGTCTTTCAAAAGTAGGGATGAGGGCAGGGCTCTGTGCAGGATACTCAAGTTTCTCCACACCTAACTGGTCAAACCATGTCTTTATGGAGCTGGCTCTATTCTTCGGGGAAGGCTTCCCACAAGATTTTGGACTGCATCTGTGGGAATTTGTGCCCGTTTAGCCAAAAGAGCATTTGTGGGGTCAGGTATTGATGTTGGATTAGAAAACCTGGCCCACAACCCATTTCATTCCAAAGTGATCAGTAGGGATGAGGTCAGGGCTCCATTCCATTCAACGCCAAGAACTGAAGGAAATACCCTGGACTTCCAAGTATGGAGGAACATGCAGCCCACTCCATGTGACAATTAAAAAGAACGGTGGTAATACTTTGCTGCCCGGCCCCCCCCATGCCTCTTCCTTTCGTTCTCTTCCTGGATGAAGCTGCCCATCAACTGGCCACACACAAACCTTCGTATCAAAAATCTCATCTCTCATCAGTGCAATCGATAACGCCACAAGAGACTTTGACGAACGTCATTCCAAAATACTTCAAAATTTAATTGGCTTTCAATATTTGATTTTGGAATTCCCAGACTAAAAACCACATGGATAGAAATTCATTTGTTTGAGAACGATCTTCGAATTTCCTTCTCACTTCGATCAAAAACAAAGGGTTGACCCAACTCAGCATTGAAAAATAGAACTTTCCGAAAAAAAAAAGTTTTAACCGAAATTCTAATAGTGTATCGCCAGCTTTACATCAGCCAAAGAAACCTTAGCATCTGAAACCTCCGGATGTGCCAAATGCCTGGACCCCGAATGCCTGGTCCCCAAATGCCTGGTTCCCCCCAAATGCCTGGACCCCGAATGCCTGGTCCCTGAATGCCTGGTCTCCCCGAATGCCTGGTCTCCGAATGCCTGGTCCCCGAATGCCTGGACCCCGAATGCCTGGTCCCTGAATGCCTGGTCTCCCCGAATGCCTGGTCTCCGAATGCCTGGTCCCCGAATGCCTGGACCCCGAATGCCTGGTCCCTGAATGCCTGGTCCCTGAATGCCTGGTCTCCCCGAATGCCTGGTCCCCAAATGCCTGGTCTCCCCGAATCCCTGGTCCCCAAATGCCTGGTCCCCCCCAAATGCCTGGACCCCCCAAATGCCTGAACTCTGAATACCTGGTCCCCAAATGCTTGGTCCCCCCAAATGCCTGGTCCCCAAATGCCTGGACCCCCCAAATGCCTGAACTCTGAATACCTGGTCCCCAAATGCTTGGTCCCCCCAAATGCCTGGTCCCCAAATGCCTGGTCCTCGAATGCCTGGTCCCTGGATGCCTGGTACCCTCCAAATGCCTGGTCCCCAAATGCCTGGCCCTCGAATGCCTGATTCCCAAATGCCTGGACCCTGAATGCCTGGTCCCCAAATGCCTGGTCCCTGGATGCCTGGTCCCCCCCCAAATGCCTGGTCTCCCAATGCCTGGTCCCCCCCAAATGCCTGAACCCTGAATGCCTGGTCTCTGAATGCCTGGTCCCCAAATGCCTGAATCTTTAAATTGTATTTTGGGGCAAAATGTAAAAAAACATTAGCAGTACGTCTCCGCAATACACACAAATCTCCCCGTGTTTTATCCCTTAAAACAGGGGTAGGCAACCTGGGGTCCTCCAGCTGTTGTGGAACTACATTTCCCATGAGGCATTGCAAGGCTGGCAGTTACAATGACTCCCAGAGGCATGATGGGACTTGTAGTTCTGCAACAGCTGGAGGGCCCCAGGTTGCCTCCCCCTGCCTTAAAAGACCCTAAAAGTACAGACAAATACCCGCCAGAAAAGCACTCCTAAAATCTCTGCTGTGGGCTGACCACACACGGCATTTTTGTATACTGAGTGGTGTCAGCCCTGCCCAGTCGTCTTTTGCTAAACTACTGTCATCCACCCACGCTCCTATCTCTACAACAAACACAACAATTGTTCCGTAGGAACTGGGAGAGCCGATTAGAGTTGGGGGGATTAAATGATGGGTCGGAATTCTCCGGGCACAAAAAAATATTAATTACATTTCTCAGTCGCCCCAAAGGATATAAATCCATTCTGTGAGCCCCAAATGCCTTTGGAAACCCAGATATTACCCTATAAACGTAGTGGTGACATCATCACTGTGCTGCAGATGGCCTGTGCAGGAGAGCAGAGCTGTGGGAGGGGCCAAGCAGGCTCCACCCACTACAGACTGCCTGTGTTTCGTCACATATGGCGATCCACGAGGGGCCCTGTTGCAAAGTGTTGTCTCACAAAAGTGTTGGAACGCATATGGCGGCGTCGCGCATTCGCGCTCCAGCGGGTAGCAAAATGTGATGGGTAGCCGAATGTGACGAAACACGTGCAAAAAATTACAGGATGGGTGGAGACAAGACCAGTCACCCTGTTAAAGGAGAGTTGTGGGAGGGGTCCAACAGGCTCCACCCACTACAGGATGCCTGCAAAAAACTACAGTAGGGGGGCGGAAACAAAACCAGTCATCCTGCACAAGGAGAGATCAGAGCTGTGGGAGGGGCCCAGCAGGCTCCACCTGCTTTCGAAAACTATAGGAGGGGTGGACACAAGACCAATCCCTGTGCACAAGTGGAGCGAGCAGAGCTGTGAGAGGGCCCCAGCAGGCTCCACCCATGACAGACAACTACAGGAGTGGGCGGAGACAAGACTAATCTCCCTGCACAAGGCGAGAGTGCAGAGATGTGGGAGGGACTCGGCAGGCTCCACCCACTACAGAAAACTATAGGAGGGGTGGACACAAGACCAATCCCTGTGCACAAGTGGAGCGAGCAGAGCTGTGAGAGGGCCCCAGCAGGCTCCACCCATGACAGACAACTACAGGAGTGGGCGGAGACAAGACTAATCTCCCTGCACAAGGCGAGAGTGCAGAGATGTGGGAGGGACTCGGCAGGCTCCACCCACTACAGAAAACTACAGGAGGGGGCGGAGACAAGACCAGTCCCTATGCACAAGTGGAGCGAGCAGAGCTGTGGGAGGGGCCCAGCAGGTTCCAACCCACTACAGGAGGGGGCGGAGACAAGACCATTTCCTGTGCACAAGTGGAGCGAGCAGATCTGTGGGAGGGGCTCAGCAGGTTCCAACCCACTACAGGAGGGGGCGGAGACAAGACCAGTACCCCTGCACAAGTGGAGCGAGCAGAGCTGTGGGAGGGGCCCAGCAGGCTCCACCTACTACAGGAGGGGGCAGAGACAAGACCAGTCCCTGTGCACAAGTGGAGCGAGCAGAGCTGTGGGAGGGGCCCAGCAGGTTCCAACCCACTACAGGAGGGGGCAGAGACAAGACCAGTCCCCCTGCACAAGGAGAGAGGGCAGCAGTGGGCGGTCTTTATTACAGGAAGTATCACATGGGATTACTGCACAGATCTGGAAGGAATATACACAAAGATCACGAGATTCCAGAAGAAGTCACATGACCGATGGATTTGGACAATATCTGCTGATCCCGGAGTTCAGACCAAATAAAAGACGTTCGTTGTCCCGGTTCACATACACTTTACATTCACCACGGCAGTGAGATGAATGTAACGCTCGCGGCCTTGTACTCTTCATCAATATGTATGGCCACCTTACCAACCAACGCCAACGTCCTTCAGATCTGAGAGATTATGTCTGGAATTCAGATTATAGATTTATTGTCTGCCGGTAGATCATGATGAATGGAAATATAAAATGTGGTGACATCCATGAGCTGACCACAGATGATGGGTTGCAGGAAACAAAATCGCTCCAATCCCCCATACTGTGTTGATGGGGGAATCCCTCCCGCGGAGCCGTTGTGTCCTGGCTGGGGGGGGGGGGGGGTATGCGAGGAGCCATCCCTACCATCCCTACCATCCCTACCAGGAGAACACAGTGATTATTGCTATTGCCTCTGACAATAATCACATGGAAAAACCTGGCATGTTGGTTGTACCCAAGTTGATTGATGGATCAATGTGGGTACAATCATCCTGCCCATAGATGGTTCGAATCTCACCTGCTGAACCCCCAGAGATTCAGACCATCTATGGCCGGCTGGTATCAAATCCTGTAGACCAGAAGGGACCAGTTACCGTGTCGGCACTATGCTGCCCCCCGCTCCCACCTTCTACCCAGCACTATGCTGCCCCCCGCTCCCACCTTCTACCCAGCACTATGCTGCCCCCCGCTCCCACCTTCCACCCAGCACTATGCTGCCCCCCGCTCCCACCTTCTACCCAGCACTATGCTGCCCCCCGCTCCCACCTTCTACCCAGCACTATGCTGCCCCCCGCTCCCACCTTCCACCCAGCACTATGCTGCCCCCCGCTCCCACCTTCTACCCAGCACTATGCTGCTCCCCGCTCCCACCTTCCACCCAGCACTATGCTGCCCCCCGCTCCCACCTTCTACCCAGCACTATGCTGCCCCCCGCTCCCACCTTCCACCCAGCACTATGCTGCCCCCCGCTCCCACCTTCTACCCAGCACTATGCTGCTCCCCGCTCCCACCTTCCACCCAGCACTATGCTGCCCCCCGCTCCCACCTTCTACCCAGCACTATGCTGCCCCCCGCTCCCACCTTCCACCCAGCACTATGCTGCCCCCCGCTCCCACCTTCTACCCAGCACTATGCTGCCCCCCGCTCCCACCTTCTACCCAGCACTATGCTGCCCCCCCGCTCCCACCTTCCACCCAGCACTATGCTGCCCCCCGCTCCCACCTTCTACCCAGCACTATGCTGCCCCCTGCTCCCACCTTCCACCCAGCACTATGCTGCCCCCCGCTCCCACCTTATACTCAGCACTATGCTGCCCCCCGCTCCCACCTTCTACCCAGCACTATGCTGCCCCCCGCTCCCACCTTCCACCCAGCACTATGCTGCCCCCCGCTCCCACCTTCTACCCAGCACTATGCTGCCCCCAGCTCCCACCTTCTACCCAGCACTATGCTGCCCCCAGCTCCCACCTTCCACCCAGCACTATGCTGCCCCCCGCTCCCACCTTCCACCCAGCACTATGCTGCCCCCCGCTCCCACCTTCTACCCAGCACTATGCTGCCCCCAGCTCCCACCTTCCACCCAGCACTATGCTGCCCCCCGCTCCCACCTTCTACCCAGCACTATGCTGCCCCCCGCTCCCACCTTCTACCCAGCACTATGCTGCCCCCCGCTCCCACCTTCTACCCAGCACTATGCTGCCCCCCGCTCCCACCTTCTACCCAGCACTATGCTGCCCCCAGCTCCCACCTTCTACCCAGCACTATGCTGCCCCCCGCTCCCACCTTCCACCCAGCACTATGCTGCCCCCCGCTCCCACCTTCTACCCAGCACTATGCTGCCCCCCGCTCCCACCTTCCACCCAGCACTATGCTGCCCCCCGCTCCCACCTTCTACCCAGCACTATGCTGCCCCCCGCTCCCACCTTCTACCCAGCACTATGCTGCCCCCCGCTCCCACCTTCTACCCAGCACTATGCTGCCCCTCGCTCCCACCTTCTACCCAGCACTATGCTGCCCCCCGCACCCACCTTCCACCCAGCACTATGCTGCCCCCCGCTCCCACCTTCTACCCAGCACTATGCTGCCCCCCGCTCCCACCTTCTACCCAGCACTATGCTGCCCCCCGCTCCCACCTTCTACCCAGCACTATGCTGCCCCCCGCTCCCACCTTCTACCCAGCACTATGCTGCCCCCCCGCTCCCACCTTCCACCCAGCACTATGCTGCCCCCCGCTCCCACCTTCCACCCAGCACTATGCTGCCCCCCGCTCCCACCTTCTACCCAGCACTATGCTGCCCCCCGCTCCCACCTTCCACCCAGCACTATGCTGCCCCCCGCTCCCACCTTCCACCCAGCACTATGCTGCCCCCCGCTCCCACCTTCCACCCAGCACTATGCTGCCCCCCGCTCCCACCTTCCACCCAGCACTATGCTGCCCCCCGCTCCCACCTTCTACCCAGCACTATGCTGCCCCCCGCTCCCACCTTCTACCCAGCACTATGCTGCCCCCCGCTCCCACCTTCTACCCAGCACTATGCTGCCCCTCGCTCCCACCTTCTACCCAGCACTATGCTGCCCCCCGCACCCACCTTCCACCCAGCACTATGCTGCCCCCCGCTCCCACCTTCTACCCAGCACTATGCTGCCCCCCGCTCCCACCTTCTACCCAGCACTATGCTGCCCCCCGCTCCCACCTTCTACCCAGCACTATGCTGCCCCCCGCTCCCACCTTCTACCCAGCACTATGCTGCCCCCCCGCTCCCACCTTCCACCCAGCACTATGCTGCCCCCAGCTCCCACCTTCTACCCAGCACTATGCTGCCCCCCGCTCCCACCTTCTACCCAGCACTATGCTGCCCCCCACTCCCACCTTCTACCCAGCACTATGCTGCCCCCCGCTCCCACCTTCCACCCAGCACTATGCTGCCCCTCGCTCCCACCTTCTACCCAGCACTATGCTGCCCCCCGCTCCCACCTTCTACCCAGCACTATGCTGCCCCCCGCTCCCACCTTCTACCCAGCACTATGCTGCCCCTCGCTCCCACCTTCTACCCAGCACTATGCTGCCCCCCGCACCCACCTTCCACCCAGCACTATGCTGCCCCCCGCTCCCACCTTCTACCCAGCACTATGCTGCCCCCCGCTCCCACCTTCTACCCAGCACTATGCTGCCCCCCCGCTCCCACCTTCCACCCAGCACTATGCTGCCCCCAGCTCCCACCTTCTACCCAGCACTATGCTGCCCCCCGCTCCCACCTTCTACCCAGCACTATGCTGCCCCCCACTCCCACCTTCTACCCAGCACTATGCTGCCCCCCGCTCCCACCTTCCACCCAGCACTATGCTGCCTCCCGCTCCCACCTTCCACCCAGCACTATGCTGCCCCCCACTGCCACCTTCTACCCAGCACTATGCTGCCCCCCGCTCCCACCTTCTACCCAGCACTATGCTGCCCCCCGCTCCCACCTTCCACCCAGCACTATGCTGCCCCCCGCTCCCACCTTCCACCCAGCACTATGCTGCCCCCCGCTCCCACCTTCCACCCAGCACTATGCTGCCCCCCGCTCCCACCTTCCACCCAGCACTATGCTGCCCCCCGCTCCCACCTTCTACCCAGCACTATGCTGCCCCCCGCTCCCACCTTCTACCCAGCACTATGCTGCCCTCCGCTCCCACCTTCTACCCAGCACTATGCTGCCCCCCGCTCCCACCTTCTACCCAGCACTATGCTGCCCCCCGCTCCCACCTTCCACCCAGCACTATGCTGCCCCCCGCTCCCACCTTCTACCCAACACTATGCTGCCCCCCGCTCCCACCTTCCACCCAACACTATGCTGCCCCCCGCTCCCACCTTCCACCCAGCACTATGCTGCCCCCCGCTCCCACCTTCTACCCAGCACTATGCTGCCCCCCGCTCCCACCTTCTACCCAGCACTATGCTGCCCCCCGCTCCCACCTTCCACCCAGCACTATGCTGCCCCCCGCTCCCACCTTCTACCCAGCACTATGCTGCCCCCCGCTCCCACCTTCTACCCAACACTATGCTGCCCCCCGCTCCCACCTTCCACCCAACACTATGCTGCCTCCTGATCTCCGCTCCGCAGGTAGGAAGTGCTACCTACACAGCGCTGTGTGTGTATGGGGGGGGGGAGGAGATGATATGAAGGGGACAGAGGAGACAATGATGGAGGGGGAACAGAGGACACTACAGTGGGGGAGGGGATTGTGATGAGAAATGGACATAGGACATTGCATTGGGGGATGGGGAGACAGAGGACACTGCTTTCAGGGGGCAGAGGATACTTTGTGGGGGGCAGAAGACACTAAAGGGGGGGGGTGATGTGAATAGGGGGCAGAGGACACTGGCCCGACTTTCAGTGCCCAGCAATATCCTAATGAATCAACACCAATACCGACTTCCAGGCTCAAAAATATACAATAATAATCACAGAGAGCGTAAAAAGAAGACCAGAGCTGAACTAATGAGATCAAAAAATTAAAACAAATAAAAAAAAAAAAAATACAACAAAACAAATAAATAATAATATACGCAAATATAAATAAAATATAAATAAAACCAAAAATAAATATGAATAAATAAAATATAAATCAATACAAATAAAATATAAATAAACACAAATATAAATATAAATAAATCCAAAAATAAAAATGAATAAATAAAATATAAATCAATACAAATAAAATATAAATAAACACAAATATAAATATAAATAAATCCAAAAATAAAAACGAATAAATAAAATATAAATCAATACAAATAAAATATAAATAAACACAAATGTAAATATAAATAAATCCAAAAATAAAAACGAATAAATAAAATATAAATCAATACAAATAAAATATAAATAAACACAAATATAAATAAATCCAAAAATAAAAATGAATTGGAGCTGCACGATTCTGGCCAAAATGCGAATCACAATTTTTTTTCTTAGAATAAAGATCACGATTCTCTCACGATTCTCGCGGCGTAAAATCTTTCCCATTATACGAAAAAAAAATTGGGGCTAACTTTACTGGTTACTTTTTTTTTTTTTTTTTTTAATTCATTAAAGTAACTTTTTCAAAAAAAAATTGCATTTGAAAGACCGCTGCTCAAATACCGTGTGACATAAAATATTGCAACAACCACCATTTTATTCTCTAGGGTCTCTATATACATATACAATGTTTGGGGGTTCTAAGTAATGTCTAACAATTTCTAGCAAAAAAAAATGATTTTAACTTGAAAACAACAACTGTCAGAAAAAGGTTTGGTGTTTAAGTGGTTAAATATTCCTAATTTACATACAGAAGTCTATTCTTTTGATGTAAAAGACGAATTGATACAATGTTTAGACTTAACATTCCACCTGATAGAATGTTTTAAAACTTGGCCGACTGCCCAGACTTTGACTTTTGAGGGCAGAGAGAAAAATTCTCCGCATACCGAAGATCGGGAAGATCGGGAAACCCTTTGTCAAGATTGCAATTAGAGAAAAAAATCGCGATAACGATTCTTGACGATTGATCGCGCAGCTCTAATATGAATACATAAATATAAATAAACACAAATATAAATATAAATAAACAAAACAATAACTAGATAAATGAATACAAGTATTGCCCTAGGTCAGTGGTTCTCAACCTGGGGGTCGGGACCCCCTCGGGGGTCGAATGACAATTTGCCAGGGGTCACCGAATCCTGGGCTGTTCCCGAAGCCTTTGCTGCTCTCCCAGCCTTTTCGCAGCCTCCCAGCAGGGCTGTCCCTGGAGCCCGCGGCTGCCCACTCATCGCCCTGCCCACCTCTTCGCAGCCACCCATTCAGTTCACGGCATGGTTGGGGGGCAGAGACTAGAGGTCAGCTGACTGGTGAGGAATGTGAAGTGGAAGGGGCTGGAGGGGAGCCTATTTCCTGATTTCGGCATAGGTGACACTGCTATGAGACACCACAAAGTCGGAGACACAGTGAGTAACACTACCTGTGATTATAGATGCCATTAAAAGTCCCCACTACAGTTCTCAGATCAGCAGATGACCCTGATCAAGAGCACCTAAGTTGGCTGATCAGAACATTGCCACTCATCCCAACTCCCTGCCAGCACTGCCACTCATCCCATCCACACCAAGGAGTAAGAGAAGGAATAAAAATAGAGAATAGGAAGGGAGAGTAAAAGAGGGGGAGGAACAAAGAAAAAGAGAGAGAAAGAATAAGAGAAAAAACAAAAAAAGATGGCTAGAGAGAGGGAGGGAGAAAAAAAAACAAGAAATTAGGATAGAGAGAGATAAAAGGAGCACAAAGAGAGTGGTACATCCTAAAATGTACCACAAGTGGTTTTAATACTGTACGAGTGGAAGGGACTCAGGGAGTGCTAAATGTCCGTGGGATAGGGGCGCAAATTACTTGTCTTGCCTTGGGTACTGAAAACCCACACTACGAAAATAATTTTACTGTTAGGGGTCACCACAACTTGGGAAATTTTACCAAGGGGTCACGACACTAGGGAGGTTGAGAACCACTGCCCTAGGTGAACCCCATGGGGGGGGGGGGGGGGGGGCGGGAAAAGGAGGAGTTAGTCAAAGAAATTGGGAACCAATAATGTGATGCGGACACAATATTGATCTCGGCCGAGCCACTTCACCACGACGGAGGGCTCTATGTATGTGGAAGACGCCGTTGGGACGCGGAGGGGGGGCCGTATTTATGAGGGAGGAGCCCCAGCGGTCACAGAGAAGCTGGTCCATGGGGGGTAACAAGTATCCATATATCGTCCAATAAAGTCCTGTCTTTGGTGGACACAAATACCCCTCTAGGTGGTCACATTTATATTTTAAACGAATAAATAAAAATCCATTTTGTAATTGTTCCCCCACAGATTGGGAGATCGAGATCAGGAAATGATCTGGGAGCAAATCAGGAACCATCATATAATCAGATAAGATAAAGAAACAAAACATGATGGTCCAGAAGGACCTTTGTGTCTAATGAATAGTAAATATGGTACAGCAAAAAAAAAAAAAAAGGTGAGGGCTTTACTCCAATCCAGAGGGGCAAAGCCGTATTAAAGAAAACATCGATGAACGATTATTTAATTGCTGTGTTTGTAGACAGACAGAGGAGGATTTACTAAAACTGGAGAGCCCAAAATCCAGTGCAGCTCTGCATGGGAGCCAATCAGCTTCAAGGTTTTATTACCAAAGCTTCACTGAAGAAGCTGAAGTGAGAAGCTGATTGGCTCCCATGCGCAGCTGCACCGGATTTTTCACTCTCTAGTTTTAGTAAGATCCCTTTTCACACTCACAGCGCCCGGGCGTTGGCGGTAAAAATGGTGTTGCTTTACTGACGTTTTAGTTGCAGTTTTTGGCCGCTAGCGGGCGCTAGCGGGGCGATTTTAACCCCCCACTAGCATCCGAAAAAGGGTAAAAAGCACCAGGCTTTCACATTGGAGTGACAGGAGAGGCGCTTTACAGGTGATTTGCAGGCGTTATTTTTAGCGCTATAGCGCCTGTAAAGCGCCTCGGTGTGAAAGGGGTCTAATCCAACCCCAATGTGTTTGGGGGGGTTTGGTAAATCCCCTTTATCAGGGCAAAGAAAACGATATCTGAGTCCTAATACAAGCATACATCACCCTGATGAAGGTACACCGCCCCCCGGAGCATGCTGGGTAAGATTAGGACAGTCACATGATTTATCCCTCACTTCTCCGGATTGGGGTGCAGAACTCGCCTTCGCTGGAACCATTTTTATTGGTTTGGTGGATTTGGATGAATTGGACGGAGGAGATTCCCTCCATGAGATGAATGTAAAGTAGATGGAGGGAGGACTCCGGGGAACACTTCCAGGACGGGAAGGTCATTTCAATTATCTTTATTAGTACTGAGACGATCGGCCTTATTCACTAAGGACTTCTTTTCCTTAAGCACTAATTGTTAAGTACAGTAACCCATAGCAACCAATCACAAGTCACCCCGCTGAAGTCGGATTGGATGGATTATAATAGGTTACTAAAGGTTAAGAACTGATCACTTGCAGTGGATTCACCATCAGATATAATGTTTCATTTTCTGTGCAATGAGCTGAGCAATGTATCACTTCCTTCCACAAAGACCTGAGAGCGAGGAAATGCCTTTCCTTTGACTTGCTACAAAGTTACAATGTACAGTCTGATCACTGGGGGAGGGGAGACGGAGGAAATGACTCCTCCCCTTCCTTCTACAAAGTTACAATGTACAGTCTGATGACTGGGGGAGGGGAGACTGAGGAAATGACTCCTCCTCCTTCTACAAAGTTACAATGTACAGTCTGATCACTGGGGGGAGGGGAGGCTGAGGAAATGACTCATCCCCCTTCTACAAAGTTACAATGTACAGTCTGATCACTGGGGGAGGGGAGACTGAGGAAATGACTCCTCCTCCTTCTACAAAGTTACAATGTACAGTCTGATCACTGGGGGAGGGGAGACTGAGGAAATTACTCCTCCTCCTTCTACAAAGTTACAATGTACAGTCTGATCACTGGGGGAGGGGAGACTGAGGAAATGCTTCCTACTTTTTAATGATAAAAAAAATTGAGCTTTCCTGAGACATGACACTGCTGCTGTATATTGTGACATGTCGGGGGATGATTTGTGCACTTATAGTGTTACTGACAGGTACGCTTTAGAGGTACGATCTCTGAATGTCACCGAATAAAACACACAAGAGAGGATACATTGTACAACATTCTGTGTGATGGAGGATACAGCAAATATATGACTAATACAGACACACCTTCCAATAATATGAAAACTGAAACCATCCACCGACCACCAAACCATCCACCAAACCATCCACCAAACCATCCACCAAACCATGCACCAAACACCAAACCATCCACCAAACCATGCACCAAACACCAAACCATCCACCGACCACCAAACCATCCACCAAACCATCCACCAAACCCTGCACCAAACACCAAACCATCCACCGACCACCAAACCATCCACCAAACCATCCACCAAACCCTGCACCAAACACCAAACCATCCACCAAACCATCCACCAAACACCAAACCATCCACCAAACACCAAACCATCCACCAAACACCAAACCATCCACCAAACCATCCACCAAACACCAAACCATCCACCAAACCATCCACCAAACACCAAACCATCCACCAAACCATCCACCAAACCATCCACCAAACACCAAACCATCCACCAAACCATCCACCAAACACCAAACCATCCACCAAACCATCCACCAAACCATCCACCAAACACCAAACCATCCACCAAACAAACACCAAACCATCCACCAAACAAACACCAAACTATTCACCGACCATCAAACCATCCACCGACCACCAAACCATCCACCAAACCATTCACAGAATACCAAACCATCCACCAAACCATCCACCAAACAAACACCAAACCATTCACCAAACCATCCAACAAACCATCCCCGACCACCAAACCATCCACCAAACAAACACCAAACCATCCACCGACCACCAAACTACCCACCAAACCATTCACTGAATACCAAACCATCCACCAAACACGAAACCATCCACCAAACAAACACCAAACCATCCACAGACCACCAAACCATCCACCGACCATCAAACCATCCACCAAACCATTCACCGAATACCAAACCATCCACCAAACCATCCACCAAACAAACACCAAACCATCCACCGACCACCAAACCATTCACCGAACACCAAACCATCCACCAAACAAACACCAAATCATCCACCAAACCATCCACCAAACACCAAACCATCCACCAAACAAACACCAAACCATCCACCGACCACCAAACCATCCACCACATCATTCACCGAATACCAAACCATCCACCAAACCATCCAGCAAACCATCCACTAAACCATCCAACAAACACCAAACCATCCACCAAACAAACACCAAACCATTCACCGACCACCAAACCATCCACCAAACCATTCACCGAACACCAAAGCATCCACCAAACAAACACCAAACCATCCACCAAACAATCCACCAAACACCAAAAAATCCACCAAACAAACACCAAACCATCCACCGACCACCAAATCATTCACCAAACACCAAACCATCCACCAAACCATCCACCAAACACCAAACCATCCACCAAACAAACACCAAACCATCCACCGAACACCAAACCATCCACCAAACCATTCACCGAATACCAAACCATCCACCAAACACCAAACCATCCACCAAACAAACACCAAACCATCCACCGAACCATCCACCAAACACCAAACCATCTACCAAACAAACACCAAACCATCCACCAAACCAAACACCAAACCATCCACCGACCACTAAACCATCCACCAAACCATTCACCGAATACCAAACCATCCACCAAACCATCCACCAAACAAACACCAAACCATCCACCAAACCATCCACCAAACACCAAACCATCCACCAAACACCAAACCATCCACCAAACCATCCACTGAACACCAAACCATCCACTGAACACCAAACCATCCACCAAACACCAAACCATCCACCAAACACCAAACCATCCACCAAACACCAAACCATCCACCAAACCATCCACTGAACACCAAACCATCCACTGAACACCAAACCATCCACCAAACACCAAACCATCCACTGAACACCAAACAAACACCAAATCATCCACCAGAAAACACCAAACTATAACATAAATATCCTCCATATAGAACAACATGAACATCCTCTGTACTATACAACTAGTTTAGGAATATCCTTTGTATAAAACGCTCTCCGTACACAAAACCATGAAGAGGGAAATCACTGATCCTGACACTAAACCTGAAATAATATTTGAGGAACACCCCCCCCCCCCCACCACCACCACCCCCCACGTCAATATAAAGTTGTGGAGGAAATGGAAGGAGTGATAAAAACTCTTCATGTTATTTGTACCGGAAATCTCATATTATAGAACTGGAAGAAGAGATCTCCTTATTTTCTATCACCGGCTCCTCGTCTAATGTAATCTTCTATACAGGATGAGGGGTGGCAGGATGGAAGCCATGTGTATTATCTCATCTCTATGGGGTTCACAGAGAACGTGTGACAAGAAGAGGAGGATGAGTCCCGGCACTACAAATGGTGACGGGTGACCGTGTGTGTACATTGTGTGTGATGTGTGTGTACTTGTATTGTGTGTATGTGATATGTGTGTGTAGTCTTTTGCATGGTGTATATGATGTGTGTGTGTTCTTGTGTGTGTGTTGTATGTATATGTGTGTGTGGTGTATGTGGTGTGTGTGTGTGTATGTGAGTGGTGTGAGTGTTGTGTGTGTATATGTGGTGTGTATGTTGTGTGTTTCTGTGTATATTGTGTGTGTCCTTGTACATGGTGTGTATGTTGTGTGTGTCCCTGTATATAGTGTGTATGTTGTGTGTGTTCCTGTATATGGTGTGTATATTGTGTGTGTCCATGTATGTTGTGTATATGTGGTGTGTCCCTGTATATGGTGTGTGTGTTTCGTGTATGTTGTGTGTGTCCCTGTATAAGGTGTGTATGTTGTGTGTGTTCCTGTATATAGTATGTTGTGTGTGTTCCTGTATATAGTATGTTGTGTGTGTTCCTGTATATAGTATGTTGTGTGTGTTCCTGTATATGGTATGTTGTGTGTGTTCCTGTATATGGTATGTTGTGTGTGTTCCTGTATATAGTATGTTGTGTGTGTTCCTGTATATGGTATGTTGTGTGTGTTCCTGTATATGGTATTTTGTGTGTGTTCCTGTATATGGTATGTTGCGTGTGTTCCTGTATATGGTATGTTGCGTGTGTTCCTGTATATGGTATGTTGCGTGTGTTCCTGTATATGGTATGTTGCGTGTGTTCCTGTATATGGTATGTTGTGTGTGTTCCTGTATATGGTATGTTGTGTGTGTTCCTGTATATAGTATGTTGCGTGTGTTCCTTGTATATGGTATGTTGTGTGTGTTCCTGTATATGGAATGTTGCGTGTGTTCCTGTATATGGTATGTTGCGTGTGTTCCTGTATATAGTATGTTGCGTGTGTTCCTGTATATGGTATGTTGTGTGTGTTCCTGTATATGGAATGTTGCGTGTGTTCCTGTATATGGTATGTTGCGTGTGTTCCTGTATATGGTATGTTGCGTGTGTTCCTGTATATGGTATGTTGCGTGTGTTCCTGTATATGGTATGTTGCGTGTGTTCCTGTATATGGTATGTTGTGTGTGTTCCTGTATATGGAATGTTGCGTGTGTTCCTGTATATGGTATGTTGTGTGTGTTCCTGTATATGGTATGTTGCGTGTGTTCCTGTATATGGTATGTTGCGTGTGTTCCTGTATATGGTATGTTGCGTGTGTCCATGTATGTTGTGTATATGTGGTGTGTCACTGTATATGGTGTGTATGTTGTCTGTGTCCATGTATGTTGTGTGTGTTACTGTATATAGTATGTTGTGTGTGTTCCTGTATATGGTATGTTGCGTGTGTTCCTGTATATGGTATGTTGTGTGTGTTCCTGTATATGGTATGTTGCGTGTGTTCCTGTATATGGTATGTTGCGTGTGTTCCTGTATATGGTATGTTGCGTGTGTCCATGTATGTTGTGTATATGTGGTGTGTCACTGTATATGGTGTGTATGTTGTCTGTGTCCATGTATGTTGTGTGTGTTACTGTATATAGTATGTTGTGTGTGTTCCTGTATATGGTATGTTGTGTGTGTTACTGTATATGGTATGTTGTGTGTGTTCCTGTATATGGTATGTTGCGTGTGTTCCTGTATATGGTATGTTGTGTGTGTTCCTGTATATGGTATGTTGTGGGTGTTCCTGTATATGGTATGGTGTGTGTGTTCCTGTATATGGTATGTTGCGTGTGTCCATGTATGTTGTGTATATGTGGTGTGTCACTGTATATGGTGTGTATGTTGTCTGTGTCCATGTATGTTGTGTGTGTTCCTGTATATGGTGTGTATGGTGTATGTTCATGTATGTTGTGTATATGTGGTGTGTATGTTGTGTGTGTTATGTATGTGACGTGTATGTGGTGTGTATGTTGTGTGTGTTCCTGTATATGGTATGTTGTGTATACGTGGTGTGTCCCTGTATATTGTGTGTGTTATGTATGTTGTGTGTTATGTACGTGATGTGTATATGATGTGTATGTTGTGTGTTATGTATATGATGTGTGTTGGGTGGACTGATTTATGGAGTAGCGGAGGAGGAAGCCCCATATATCAGGAAAACACAGAAATTCCCCCGACATACCCCCTGATGGTTGGAAGTACACATGGATCGTTGGATGGATGGATGGACACATGGATGGATGGATGGAAGGATGGATGGAAGGACAGAAGCAGATGGCCGGTGGGACTGTCGGGATCCAGGCCGGGTCAGACGTGCTCCTCATCCATCCCCGTCCCCCTCCTCATCCTCATCTCCATCATGGTGTGTTGGGGGATGGAAGGATGGAAGGATGGAATGGTTACTTTGTATCAGATGATGTCATCCATGGAGAGAGAATGGATACAATGATGGTCCAGGTGTGAGGATGGAGGATGGAAGGATGGAGGATGGATGGAGGGATGATGGAGGGTATCCTCCTCCTCCTCGGTGCTCCATGGTGGGAGGATGAAGATGATGCATCTATCTCTGTATATATATATGGGGTATAGATAAGGAATTCTCACCCTGCTGCCTCCGGGTGTGTCCCGGCCTCTCCGGTTCCGCTGGTCTCCCGCCGCCCGCAGCAGCAGCAGCATTAGCCCCGGGAGCGCGCACACATCGACCACGGGGGCGAGCAGGGGAGCTGCATGGCTCTATCCCCGGCGCGCTCCCGCTCCGACCTCACAGGGCGCGTGCGCAGAATATTCCGACAAATGGGGGGCAGGAAGGCAGGAGAAGTCACCCCACTACTACAGCCCCCCCCCCCCCTATAGCAGAACTGCCCCCATTCCTCCCCATCTTTCTGTATAGAATTCCATTATCTATATATCTGGGAGCAGAATATCCCGACAAATGATGGGGGGGGGGGGGGGGGGGGGGCAGCTAGGCAGGAGAAGTCACCCCACTACCACTGCCCCCCCCATATAGGAGAATTGCCCCCATCCCTCCCCCATCCTTCTGTATAGAATCCCATTATCTATATATCTGGGAGCAGAATATCCCGACAAATGATGGGGGGGGGGGGGGCAGCTAGGCAGGAGAAGTCACCCCACTACCACTGCCCCCCCCCCCATATAGGAGAATTGCCCCCATCCCTCCCCCATCCTCCTGTATAGAATCCCATTATCTATATATCTGGGAGCAGAATATCCCGACAAATGATGGGGGGGCAGCAAGACAGGAAAAGTCACCCCACTACCACTGCCCCCCCCTCCATATAGGATAATTGCCCCCCCCATATAGGAGAACTGCCCCAGTCCCTCCCCCATCCTCCTGTATAGAATCCCATTATCTATATATCTAGGAGCAGAATATCCCGACAAATGATGGGGGGGGGGCACTGATACAGGAGAAGTCACCCCACTACAACCCCCCCCTATAGGAGAACTGCCCCCCATCCCTCATCCTTCTGTATAGAATTTCATCATCTATAAATTCTAGGAGCGAAAATCTCACAGATGGGTCCGCCGGAATAACCCCAGTGTGGGCTCAGGGGGGCCATAAACCATTCTCATTTATTTATGTCAAATCTTTGTTTTCACCTCTAATTCATCATTTGTTACATCTCATTGCTACTGATCTCCTGCAGGCTCTTTGTAGACACTTCATGTCTCCATATACTCCAGCAATGGCTGCCTGGCATTTCTGGGGGGTCCACAGGGGGGTTGGGGGGGGGGTTCCTGGTGGTGACAACAGTGGGCCATGTCTGTGTGTTATTTACCCCTCTATGGTACACTATGGGTCCTCCATGCACACATTGGGGTTCACAGGTGTTTAGAGGCAGAAATCTGAACACGCCAAATTCACGTTCAGGAGAGGAGTATGTGTGCAGAAAAACCGCCTGACGCGATGAAACGCGTGTAAAGGCGTCCGAACACGTCTAAACACTGGGCACGTTTATCGACTGAGCATTTCATTCATTTCCATAATCAGAATACATTAATATTCCGGCCAACTAAATGAATGAATGCCCAAACGCTTTACACACCTGAAGACGTTTGAAAAACGCAGCTTTAGGCGCGTTTTTGATGCAACTTTTTTCCTGTCAGGAGGGCGGCGTTCAGAAGAGCCCAGTGTGCATGAGGTCTTCATAGGAATCCCAAGTGACAGGGTGACAACACAGGAGCACAACTGGGAGACCGGCAGAGCGTTGTCACCCTATAACAGGAAGTGCCTGAACAAAGTCCTTCATGGCAGGATCACCCTGAATTATTCTAATCAAAGTCATTGATTTAAAAATAATAAAGATAACTTTTGAAATGATCCGAACGAATGTTACAGATTCTCTGAGATTTTGATGACTGGGTTTATGTCAGCTTTAATAATGAATTCACAGCACAGCCGGGCAAAAAAAAAAAAAAAAACATGGCGGGTCGGTGAAATGTGAATAATAAAAGCCCCACATGCTTTACAAATTTTACCACTTTCCATAATCAGATAATATAATATAAAATAAAGTAAACTAATATAATATAACATAACATAATATACAGTAATATAATATTACATAACATACAGTAACAGATTTATTACATAATATACGGTAATATATTATAACATAATATAATATAACATAACATAACATTATATAAAATAATTTAATCTAACATAATATAATATAACATAATATGATATAATATGATATCATATTATTTTATTATTATACAGGATCTATGTAGCGCCAACAGTTTACGCAGCGCTTTATAATATAAAATATATAAAATAACATAATATAATATAACATAACATAACATAATATAAAATAACATAATATAAAATAATATAATATAACATAACATAAAATAATATATTATAATATAATATAACATAATATAACATAATATAACATAACATAATATAATATAACATAACAGTATATAATATAATACAACATATAATAAAATAATATAACATAATATAATATAACATAAAGTAACATAATATAACATAATAAAATATAATATAATAAAAAATAATATAATTTAACATAACATAACATAATATAAAATATTATAATATAACATAACATAAAATAATCTAATCTAATCTAATATATTATATTACAATACAACATAATGTAACATAACATTATATAATAACATAACATTATATAATATAATACAACATAAAATAAAATAATATAACATAATATAACATAACATAATATAATATAACATATCATAATATAAAACAATATAATATAATATAACATAACATAACATAATATAATATATTTTATTTTTATTTTTTATTTATTTCAGGTACTTATATAGCACCGTCAATTTATGCAGCGCTTTACATATACAATGTACATTCAATATATATATATTAATATAATACAGCATAACATAACATAAAATAATACAATATAACATACATAATATAAAATAAAATAATGATGGACCCTCATTTACCCGGAACTGTATTTGTTCATTGATATATATTACTGTTACTTTTCCCCCTCATCTGTAACTATGTACACCTTTCTGATATATATGTTATTATGTTTATGTTATAACATTCCCTGTTATTGTGAAATAGTAATGGTGGGCTGTATACAGGGAGGAGGAAATGGTTGTTTGTAAATAAAAGATTTTCTACAAATAAATAGAGAAGTCATCCCTGATATCTGTAAACATTCGCAGACCTTCAATCTCTATTATTGTTTTATTTGTAAATATTACAAATCTCCACAAATGACATTCCCCCCCCCTCCCCCCCCCCCGCACACCTCTATTTGCTGCGTCTGTTCTGCTCTGTCCCCGTCATCAATGGCGCCATAAACACACCGATATTATCGTACAATTCTTCAGAGAATCAGACAATAATGTCATATCCATCAATTATTGAAAGGGAATGCGTTTCACTATTCACCGATCTCCATGTAAACTGATGAATCGTATTGAATTTATATATTATTGAAGATCCGGCCTTTTTGGCATTTTTTTTTTACAAGTAACAATCAGTAGCAGTGGCCGCCTGTCCATACGGGGTGCATGGGCGCCCCCCCCCCCCCCAATCTATTTGCCCCCTAATCTACATGCAGGGCGCCAGGCGCATGGATTTCTTAGGGCCCACCCACTTGTGTGACAATAGACAATTAATATTAGCCATTGTCTTCCTGATTCTCCTCCCGGCCAATCAGGAAGTGGGTCCTGATTGGTGGGAGGGCAGTGCTCTCTCATCCGTCTCCCATGCGGGGGGTGGCACTGGTTTGTCCCCCCCCAAATTTCGAGCACCAGCTGCCACTAGACCCTAGAGTTGCAACAGAGGAGGTCTAGCGCTAGAATTATTTATCTCGCTATAACATTGGTGGGGATACCTCACATGTGTGTTGCGAACACCGTTTACACATGCGTGTGCGACTTACGTGTACGTTCACTTCCGTGCACGAGGACAGAGGGATGGGGGCACTTTACATTTTCTTTTTTTTACACTGTCACTTTATTTATTTTTGGATCACTTTTATTCCAATTACAAGAAATGTAAACATCCCACGTAATAGGAATGAGGGTGACAGGTCCTCTATCTCTTATAATAGGAATGAGGGATGACAGGTCCTCTATCTCTTATAATAGGAATGAGGGATGACAGGTCCTCTATCTCTTATAATAGGAATGAGGGATGACAGGTCCTCTATCTCTTATAATAGGAATGAGGGATGACAGGTCCTCTATCTCTTGTAATAGGAATGAGGATGACAGGTCCTCTATCTCTTATAATAGGAATGAGGGATGACAGGTCCTCTATCTTTTGTAATAGGAATGAGGGATGACAGGTCCTCTATCTCTTGTAATAGGAATGAGGGATGACAGGTCCTCTATCTCTTGTAATAGGAATGAGGGTGACAGGTCCTCTATCTCTTATAATAGGAATGAGGGATGACAGGTCCTCTATCTCTTATAATAGGAATGAGGGATGACAGGTCCTCTATCTCTTATAATAGGAATGAGGGATGACAGGTCCTCTATCTCTTATAATAGGAATGAGGGATGACAGGTCCTCTATCTCTTGTAATAGGAATGAGGATGACAGGTCCTCTATCTCTTATAATAGGAATGAGGGATGACAGGTCCTCTATCTTTTGTAATAGGAATGAGGGATGACAGGTCCTCTATCTCTTGTAATAGGAATGAGGGATGACAGGTCCTCTATCTCTTGTAATAGGAATGAGGGTGACAGGTCCTCTATCTCTTATAATAGGAATGAGGGATGACAGGTCCTCTATCTCTTATAATAGGAATGAGGGATGACAGGTCCTCTATCTCTTATAATAGGAATGAGGGATGACAGGTCCTCTATCTCTTATAATAGGAATGAGGGATGACAGGTCCTCTATCTCTTGTAATAGGAATGAGGATGACAGGTCCTCTATCTCTTATAATAGGAATGAGGGATGACAGGTCCTCTATCTTTTGTAATAGGAATGAGGGATGACAGGTCCTCTATCTCTTGTAATAGGAATGAGGGATGACAGGTCCTCTATCTCTTGTAATAGGAATGAGGGATGACAGGTCCTCTATCTCTTGTAATAGGAATGAGGGTGACAGGTCCTCTATCTCTTATAATAGGAATGAGGGATGACAGGTCCTCTATCTTTTGTAATAGGAATGAGGGATGACAGGTCCTCTATCTCTTGTAATAGGAATGAGGGATGACAGGTCCTCTATCTCTTATAATAGGAATGAGGGATGACAGGTCCTCTATCTCTTATAATAGGAATGAGGGATGACAGGTCCTCTATCTCTTGTAATAGGAATGAGGATGACAGGTCCTCTATCTCTTATAATAGGAATGAGGGATGACAGGTCCTCTATCTTTTGTAATAGGAATGAGGGATGACAGGTCCTCTATCTCTTGTAATAGGAATGAGGGATGACAGGTCCTCTATCTCTTGTAATAGGAATGAGGGTGACAGGTCCTCTATCTCTTATAATAGGAATGAGGGATGACAGGTCCTCTATCTCTTATAATAGGAATGAGGGATGACAGGTCCTCTATCTCTTGTAATAGGAATGAGGATGACAGGTCCTCTATCTCTTATAATAGGAATGAGGGATGACAGGTCCTCTATCTTTTGTAATAGGAATGAGGGATGACAGGTCCTCTATCTCTTGTAATAGGAATGAGGGATGACAGGTCCTCTATCTCTTGTAATAGGAATGAGGGTGACAGGTCCTCTATCTCTTATAATAGGAATGAGGGATGACAGGTCCTCTATCTCTTATAATAGGAATGAGGGATGACAGGTCCTCTATCTCTTATAATAGGAATGAGGGATGACAGGTCCTCTATCTCTTATAATAGGAATGAGGGATGACAGGTCCTCTATCTCTTGTAATAGGAATGAGGATGACAGGTCCTCTATCTCTTATAATAGGAATGAGGGATGACAGGTCCTCTATCTTTTGTAATAGGAATGAGGGATGACAGGTCCTCTATCTCTTGTAATAGGAATGAGGGATGACAGGTCCTCTATCTCTTGTAATAGGAATGAGGGTGACAGGTCCTCTATCTCTTATAATAGGAATGAGGGATGACAGGTCCTCTATCTCTTATAATAGGAATGAGGGATGACAGGTCCTCTATCTCTTATAATAGGAATGAGGGATGACAGGTCCTCTATCTCTTATAATAGGAATGAGGGATGACAGGTCCTCTATCTCTTGTAATAGGAATGAGGATGACAGGTCCTCTATCTCTTATAATAGGAATGAGGGATGACAGGTCCTCTATCTTTTGTAATAGGAATGAGGGATGACAGGTCCTCTATCTCTTGTAATAGGAATGAGGGATGACAGGTCCTCTATCTCTTGTAATAGGAATGAGGGATGACAGGTCCTCTATCTCTTGTAATAGGAATGAGGGTGACAGGTCCTCTATCTCTTATAATAGGAATGAGGGATGACAGGTCCTCTATCTTTTGTAATAGGAATGAGGGATGACAGGTCCTCTATCTCTTGTAATAGGAATGAGGGATGACAGGTCCTCTATCTCTTGTAATAGGAATGAGGGATGACAGGTCCTCTATCTCTTGTAATAGGAATGAGGGTGACAGGTCCTCTATCTCTTATAATAGGAATGAGGGATGACAGGTCCTCTATTTCTTGTAATAGGAATGAGGGATGACAGCTCCTCTATCTCTTATAATAGGAAAGAGGGATGACAGGTCCTCTATCTCTTGTAATAGGATTAGGAATGAGGGATGACAGGTCCTCTATCTCTTGTAATAGAAATGAGGGATGACAGGTCCTCTATTTCTTGTAATAGGAATGAGGGATGACAGGTCCTCTATCTCTTGTAATAGAAATGAAGGATGACAGGTCCTCTATCTCTTGTAATAGGAATGAGAGATGACAGGTCCTCTATCTCTTATAATAGGAATGAGGGATGACAGGTCCTCTATCTTTTGTAATAGGAATGAGGGATGACAGGTCCTCTATCTCTTGTAATAGGAATGAGGATGACAGGTCCTCTATCTCTTATAATAGGAATGAGGGGTGACAGGTCCTCTATCTTTTGTAATAGGAATGAGGGATGACAGGTCCTCTATCTCTTGTAATAGAAATGAGGATGACAGGTCCTCTATCTCTTGTAATAGAAATGAGGGATGACAGGTCCTCTATCTCTTGTAATAGAAATGAGGATGACAGGTCCTCTATCTCTTATAATAGGAAAGAGGGATGACAGGTCCTCTTTCTCTTGTAATAGGATTAGGAATGAGGGATGACAGGTCCTCTATCTCTTGTAATAGAAATGAGGGAATGAGGATGACAGGTCCTCTATCTCTTGTAATAGGAATGAGGGAATGAGGATGACAGGTCCTCTATCTCTTGTAATAGGAAAGAGGGATGACAGGTCCTCTATCTCTTGTAATAGGAATGAGGGATGACAGGTCCTCCTTCTCTTGTAATAGGAATGAGGGAATGAGGATGACAGATCCTCTATCTCTTGTAATAGGAATGAGGATGACAGGTCCTCTTTATAGAGAGATCTGGGGTCTATAACCCCCAAATCCCTCCTCTACCTTTAAAAGCAAAAGAAAAATTAAAAAAAGAAAAAAGAAAAAAAAAAGTGATCTTTTGCTTAAAAAAAATGTGTTTACTTCTGCCCGAAAGTGATGTCATGACATGGCTCTGGTCCTCCTAGACCATAGAGGTGATCAGGAACTGTGGCCAGCCATGCAAACCATTGGGTCATCTCCTGCAGTGGCGGCTGGTGCTCAAATTTTTTTTTGGGAGGGGGGCGGCAAACAAACCTGGTCCCCTCACTCCCCCCCCCCATCACTCGATCGAGCCAGCCCCAGACTTACCCCGTCCAGGTCGCTTCTTTGGCGCCCCCCCCCCCCGAGTCCCAGTGGTCGATTCTCCTTCCATCCAATCGGGTCTTAGGACCTGCTTCCCGATTGTCTGGGAGGAGAAGCAGGAAGACATTAGCGAATATTATTTCGCTAATGCCACACAAGTGGGTGGGCTCTGCGTCCCAAGCCCACCCTTTTTAAAGCCAATTAGAGCCTCAGGCTCTAATCATGTGCTTAAAAAAAAAATTCCACATTGAAATCCATGCATGGGGGGCGGGACGCATGGAATAGGGGGGCGGCGCCCCTGTGCCCCTTATGAGCGTCCGCCATTGGTTTCCCGGGCTCGCAGGTAAAACAGGTAAGTCCAGGAAACATCGTCATCAATTCTTCCAGATACACCTGACCCCGCCCCCAACTTTCTCCATACAATTGTTAAAGTGGACCTGTCAGTAACGCTACAATCATTTCCTGACGTGTCACAATGTACAGTAACAGTATCCTTTCCCAGAAAAGCTCCACTCTTTATCATTAAAGTGGGCGGGGATCTCTTTTTAGAGGCTCCCAGCTCCGGCTTCCTCCGGGGGGTGGGGCTCCGCGTAGGGTTGCCACATTTTCTTCAAGCCAAACCCCGAACACTTTTGTGGCACAGGGCAATTTTTTTATTTTGCAGTAAACACTCCGGGATTATAAAAGTCCTGGGACAGATTTGGGTGCCCCAAGGGGGGTAGTAATGTAGCGCACAGAGCGTGCCAGTGGGTGTGGCCAAATTGCACTTGCTGACATCATCACCCACAGGGACAGTCCCTCCAAATCAGGGATAGTCCCTCCAAATCAGGGACAGTCCCTCCAAATCAGGGATAATCCTTCCAAACCAGGGACAGTCCCTCCAAATCAGGGACAGTCCCTCCAAATCAGGGACAGTCCCTCCAAATCAGGGATAATCCTTCCAAACCAGGGACAGTCCCTCCAAATCAGGGACAGTCCCTCCAAATCAGGGAACAGTCCCTCCAAATCAAGGAACAGTCCCTCCAAATCAAGGAACAGTCCCTCCAAATCAAGGAACAGTCCCTCCAAATCAGGGTCAGTCCCTACAAATCATGGATAGTCCCTCCAAATCAGGGATAGCCCCTACAAATCGGGGAACAGTCCCTCCAAATCAGGGACAGTCCCTCCAAATCAGGGAACAGTCCCTCCAAATCAGGGATAGTCCCTACAAATAAGGGAACAGTCCCTCCAAATCAGGGACAGCCCCTGAAAATCAGGAATAATCCTTCCAAATCAGGGACAGTCTCTCCAAATCAGGGACAGTCCCTCCAAATCAGGGACAGTCCCTCCAAATCAGGGATAATCCTTCCAAACCAGGGACAGTCCCTCCAAATCAGGGAACAGTCCCTCCAAATCAAGGAACAGTCCCTCCAAATCAGGGTCAGTCCCTACAAATCATGGATAGTCCCTCCAAATCAGGGATAGCCCCTACAAATCAGGGAACAGTCCCTCCAAATCAGGGACAGTCCCTCCAAATCAGGGAACAGTCCCTCCAAATCAGGGATAGTCCCTACAAATAAGGGAACAGTCCCTCCAAATCAGGGACAGTCCCTGAAAATCAGGAATAATCCTTCCAAATCAGGGACAGTCCCTCCAAATCAGGGACAGTCCCTACAAATCAGGGATAGTCCCTCCAAATCAGGGATAGTCCTTCCAAATCAGGGACAGTCTCTCCAAATCAGGGACAGTCCCTACAAATCAGGGACAGTCCCTCCAAATTAGGGAACAGTCCCACCAAGTTAAGGAACAGTCCCTCCAAATCAGGGACAGTCCCTACAAATCAGGGATAGTCCCTCCAAATCAGGGATAGTCCTTCCAAATCAGAGACAGTCCCTCCAAATCAGGGAACAGTCCCTCCAAACCAAGGAACAGTCCCTCCAAATCAGGGACAGTCCCTCCAAATCAGGGACAGTCCCTCCAAATTAAGGAACAGTCCCTCCAAATCAGGGACAGTCCCTACAAATCAGGGATAGTCCCTCCAAATCAGGGATAGTCCTTCCAAATCAGGGACAGTCTCTCCAAATCAGGGACAGTCCCTACAAATCAGGGACAGTCCCTCCAAATCAGGGACAGTCCCTCCAAATTAGGGAACAGTCCCACCAAATTAAGGAACAGTCCCTCCAAATCAGGGACAGTCCCTACAAATCAGGGATAGTCCCTCCAAATCAGGGATAGTCCTTCCAAATCAGAGACAGTCCCTCCAAATCAGGGAACAGTCACTCCAAACCAAGGAACAGTCCCTCCAAATCAGGGACAGTCCCTACAAATCAGAGACAGTCCCTCCAAATCAGGGATAGTCCCTCCAAATCAGGTACAGTCCCTCCAAATCAGGGACAGTCCCTCCAAATCAGGGATAGTCCCTCCAAATCGGGGACAGTCCCTCCAAATCAAGGAACAGTCCCTACAAATCAGGGACAGTCCCTCCAAATCAGGGATAGTCCCTCCAAATCCGGGATAGTCCCTCCAAATCAGGGATAGTCCCTCCAAATCAGGGACAATCCTTCCAAATCAGGGACAGTCCTTCCAAATCAGGGACAGTCCCTCCAAATCAGAGATAGTCCCTTCAAATCAGGGATAGTTCCTCCAAATCAGGGACAGTCCCTCCAAATCAAGGAACAGTCCCTACAAATCAGGAACAGTCCCTCCAAATCAGGGATAGTCCCTCCAAATCCGGGATAGTCCCTCCAAATCAGGGATAGTCCCTACAAATCAGGGACAATCCTTCCAAATCAGGGACAGTCCTTCCAAATCAGGGACAGTCCCTCCAAATCAGGGATAGTTCCTCCAAATCAGGGATAGTCCCTACAAATCAGGGACAATCCCTCCAAATCAGGGACAATCCCTCCAAATCAATGACAGTCCTTCTAAATCAGGGACAGTCACTCCAAATCAGGAAACAGTCCCTCCAAATCAGGGATGGTCCCTCCAAATCATGGACAGTCCATCCAAATCAGGGACAGTCCCTCCAAATCATGGATAGTCCATCCAAATCAGGGACAGTCCCTCCAAATCAGGGAACAGTCCCTCTGAATCAGGGATAGTCCCTCCAAATCAGGGACAGTTGGGAGCTATGTGGAAGGATTTCCTCTCCCTTCCTGTTTTGGCTGTGGGACAGGAAGTGAAGGGAAACCTCCCCAATTGAATCCTTTTCCTTACTTTATACAGGAACCTTCCTCCTGGTGGATGAGGAGTCCCTATCCCAGATCCATAGGTGGCAGCTGAGTTCACACTGCTACAGGATTCTCTATTCTGTCTCCAGCAGGATATTAAGTTGTTTTGTCTGTAATATCAGATTTGACCACAAGATGGAGCCGGTGGTAAATTGACAGTTTTTGCAGAAACTAGAAACTGTTCACCTTTAACAAAACTTCCCATCATTCTTCAGTCTAAGGAAGAGAAGCGGGTGCATCCTGGGAGCTCAGACTCCAGCTTAGAGACTGAAAGAAGGAAGCCACTATTAGAGCACACGTTGGACTAAAACTTGCATCCCCTAAACGCAGCATCGCTGGTGCGGCCGCAGTCCGGACTGTCACTGGGTCCGTGTCCGGACCACGGTCCTCCACTTAGTGACGCTTGGTTTACAGTATACCTGGAATACATTTATCTATTCAGAACTAGTCCTTTGAATGCCTGTTATGTAGCGCCCGGGCTGTGGGTGGCGCTGTGTCTCTTTCCCTGACATCACCACCCTCCTGACAACACTCATGCTGGGGCAGGAGGCGGGGTCACCAGGCTGCCATGCATTGCCGCCAGGACAAAGGTGACAACGCTCCTTGACTCTCGCTGAGACCTGTACAGCGTTGTCACCCTACAATCTATCATGATCCCAAATTTTATTACCATCATTTCTCTAATTACTGATTTAATACCATTGTATTTTTATTTTATTAATCGTGTGGTATAAGTATTAATATATAAGAATATATATATATTTTTTTAATGCTAAGTATTAGCTCTGATGAAAGGGGTAGAGTTACAACCCTTGAAATGCGTTGGATTTTCATACAATTATTTCTCAAATTCTTGAATAAATACCTTTGTTTTTTTATTTTTTTTTGAATTGTGTGTTATAAATAATCCTATATAAAAACATTTTATTATTTTTTTGGTTATTACATATTAGCCCTGATGAAGGGGTGGAGTTACAACCCCTGAAACGCATTGGAATTGCATACAATCATTTATTTAATTATTTATTTATTAACTTTGTTTCTTAATTTTATTAATCATGTTTTATAAGTGTTTATATATAAGAACATTTTATTAATTTTTTGGATGCTATGTATTCGTTTTGATGAAGGGGGCAGAGTTAGAGCCCCTGAAATGCATTGGGTTGGCATACAATAATTTCTCTAATTATTGATTTAATACCTTTGTATTTTTATTTTATTAATCGTGTGGTGTAGGTAGTTATATATATATATATATAGGAACATTTTATTATATTTTTGGATGTTTCATATTAACCCTGAGGAAGGGGGTGGAGTTACAACCCTTGAAATGCGTTGCTTTGGCATACAATCATTTCTCTTATTATTGATTTAACACCTGTGTATTTTTATTTTTTAATTGCGTGTTATAAATAATCATGTATAAAAACATTCTATTATTATTTTTTGGATGTTACATATTAGCTGATAAAGGAGGTGGAGTTACAGCCCCTGAAACACGTTGACTTTGCATACAATCATATCTCAAATTATTGATTCAATACCTTTGTATTTTTATTTTATTAATTGTGTGTTATAAAATTTTTCTATAGTAAGAACTTTTTATTATATTTTTGGATGTTACATAAAAGCCCTGCAGAATGGGGTGGAGTTACAACCCCTGAAACGCGTTGGCTTTGCATAAATCATTTCCCTAATTATTGATTTAATACTTTTGTATTTTGATTTTTTTTTAATTGTGTGTTATAAGTATATATAAAATATATAAAATTATTTATATATAATTATATGTAAAAACATATATATTTTTTTGGATGTTACATATTAGCCCTGATGAAAGGGGTGGAGTTACAGCCGCTGAAATGCGTTGACTTTGTATACAATTATTTCTCTAATTATTGATTTAATACCTTTGTATTAAGATTTTTTTTTAATCGTGTGTTATAAATATATATAAAATATATAAAATTATTTTATATATATAATTATATATAAAAACATATATTTTTTTGGGGGATGTTACATATTAGCCCTGATGAAGGGGGAGGAGTTACAGCCCCTGAAACGCGTTGACTTTGCATACAATTATTTCTCAAATTATTGGTTCAATAACTTTTTTTTTATTTTATTAATTGTGTGTTATAAATATTTCTATAGTAAAAACTCTTTATTATATTTTTGGATGTTACATATTAGCCATGCCAAAGGGGATGGAGTTACAATCCCTGAAACGCGTTGGTTTTGCATACAATCATTTCTCTAATTATTGATTTAATACCTTTGTATTTTGATTTTTTTTTAATCGTGTGTTAAAAGTATATATAAAATATATAAAATTATTTATATATATTTATATATAAAAACATTTTTTTTGGATGTTACATATTAGCCCTGATGAAGGGGGTGGAGTTACAACCACTGAAACGCGTTGGTTTTGCATACAATCATTTCTCTAATTATTGATTTATGACCTTTGTATTTAGATTTTTTTTTAATCGTGTGTTATAAGTATATATAGAATATATAAAATTATTTTATATATATAATTATATATAAAAACATATATATTTTTTGGGATGTTACATATTAGCCCTGATGAAGGGGGAGGAGTTACAGCCCCTGAAACGCGTTGACTTTGCATACAATTATTTCTCAAATTATTGGTTCAATAACTTTGTTTTTTTATTTTATTAATTGTGTGTTATAAATATTTCTATAGTAAAAACTCTTTATTATATTTTTGGATGTTACATATTAGCCATGCCAAAGGGGGTGGAGTTACAATCCCTGAAACGCGTTGGTTTTGCATACAATCATTTCTCTAATTATTGATTTATTACCTTTGTATTTAGATTTTTTTTTAATCGTGTGTTATAAGTATAAATAGAATATATAACATTATTATATATATATATAAAACATATATTTTTTTTTGGGATGTTACATATTAGCCCTGATGAAGGGGGTGGAGTTACAGCCCCTGAAACGCGTTGGTTTTGTATACAATCATTGAAATGAACTCGTGTTTGGACGCGAATATTCCGGCGCGGAGCTTCGCTGTTATATTCCCTGATTACAGCAGAAGGCTCATAATACCCATAAAGAGGTCCAATCAGCGATTCTCTGAGGGCGCGGTCCCAATGGGCCACCTTGTATTTCAGGAAAAGCGGCGCCCAGCGCACGGCCTTCACTGGCGCCTTTGTTGAAGGTAGACCTGGCACTAATTGAAGTTTACGGGAGCACAATATCTGCTTTGGCATATGTAGGAGAGTGTGAAGCGAATCGATGAAATTGGATTATAGGGCTCCTGGCCAAACAAGAATCCAGAAAAAAAAAGAACAACGAGGTTATAATGGGGACGCCGGCGAGCTGCGAATCGCTTGACTGGATAACAGATGGTCCTCCAGTCTGTCATCGTGATAGGTGCTTCACTAAAGCGGCGTTCGGCAGTAAACCTTACACACGGCGCTCTGATCGGGGATTGTTACATAATTGCCGCACAGGTCTGGACAAGAAAAGGAACAAATCCGTTAAAGGAGGTTATAATAAACCCAGCTGGGCGTGAGAGCGAGGCTATTTATAAAATCCCGAGATGGTTAGCGGGTCTTGTATATATCGATTGTCTGATGGAGGGACGTCTTCTGCCGCCATGGGGAACGAAACTTTGATCTGGTTGGTTGCTCTGTGGCGATATGGACAGTTCTTCAAAGTTGACTGGGGAATAGAAAGAATCTGGGTGCAAATCAGAGGCCGCCATCATGTGCTGCAAGGTATCAGCTGCTGTTACAGTGCCCCCTGGTAGGGAGGACTCACCTGAGGCCCAAAGTCTAAGTGGCAGTTGGTTTTCACTGGAGCTCCTGATGGTGGAGATGGGATGGGAACTCAAGTGGTACTTTACTGCAAACTGACACCAGGTCACGGCCCTCAGGATCACCAAACAAAGAGGCTACAATAGTAGTCAGGTCCAGGCAGAGATTGAGGTAGGCAGCAGGTTTGAAAGTAGTAAGGTCCAGGCAGAGGACCAGGCAGGCAGCAGGCTAGAGAGTAGTCAAGTCCAAGCATAGGTTGTGGTAGGCAGCAGGCTAGAGAGTAGTCAGGTCAGAGCAGAGATCAAGGTAGGCAGCAGGCTAGAGGGTAGTCAAGTCCAATCATAGGTTAAGGTAGGCAGCAGACTAGAGAGTAGTCAGAGCAGAGATCGAGGTAGGCAGCAGGTTATGGAGTGGTCAGGTCCAAGCAGACATCAAGGTAGGCAGCAGGCTAGAGAGTAGACATGATGAAGCAGAGATCGAGGAAGGCAACAGGTTATGGAGTAGTCAGGTCCAAGCAGACATTGATGTAGGCAGCAGGTTATAGAGTAGTCTGAAAAGAGGTCAAGGAGAGTAGTCAGGTCAGAGCAGAGATCAAGGTAGGCAGCAGGCTAGAGGGTAGTCAAGTCCAAGCATAGGTCAAGGAAGGCAGCATGCTAGAGAGTAGTCAGACCAGAGCAGAGGTCAAGGCAGGCAGCAGGTGAGAGAGAGTAGTAAGGTTCAGGCAGAAGTTGAGGAAAGTAGCAAGCCAGAAAACAGTCAGGTCAATCTGGGTCACAAACAAACATGCAACTGAGAGGTAAGTAGTAGCTCTTTAGCTCTCAGGCACCTCGTGATAAGACACAGCACCACCAATTTCAAAGGCTGGAGAATCAATATCCTTATTGTTAGAAGACGCGCACATTGTCGATACTGAGAACTCTAGAAGTCCTAGAGATAGTGGAGATCCAAGAAAACACGCTGTACATGTGTTCTTCCACAGAGGTGTAGCTTGCATGTTTCAAGAGCTGTACCATCTTCTTCAGAGCTCACAAGATGCTGCTGATGTCTTCTTCTGAAAATGCTATCTCTCTGGCTCTCATGACCATCCATTTGCTTCAGTGCTTCCTGAGTTACTGAGTTGCCAGCAGTAATGTTCCATGGGTGGACTCCAGCTGAGGTGGCCGTTTTCGCTGCCCTGGGCAGGGAGTTCAGTAATACTCTAATTTTACCATGGCCAGTCTTACTGAACAACATGGAGACCACAGTGTATATGTGGACACCCCCGCCTCAGTGCCACCCCCCCACCTCCATGACAGCCACCTGTGGCAGTTGGCTTAACATGTCTGATGATAGGAATGCCCTCTGCCTGCTAATAGATCAGGAGCAATGACTTCACCCTGACTCTGCATGATTCCTATGGTTCACTGTCTGAGGGTCAGAGACAGCCAGGGAACATGGAGCAGCCGTTAAAGTTGGAGCAACCCAGGAACGTGGAGCAACCAGGGAACATGGGGCAACCAGAAAATATGGAGCAACCAGAAAACATGGAGCAACCAGGGAACATGGAGCAACCAGAAAATATGGAGCAACCTGGGACTATGGAGCAACCGAAAACATGAAGCAACCAGGGAACATGGAGCAACCAGAAAATATGGAGCAACCTGGGACTATGGAGCAACCGAAAACATGAAGCAACCAGGGAACATGGGGCAACCAGAAAATATGGAGCAACCTGGGACTATGGAGCAACCGAAAACATGAAGCAACCAGGGAACATGGAGCAACCAGAAAATATGGAGCAACCTGGGACTATGGAGCAACCGAAAACATGAAGCAACCAGGGAACATGGAGCAACCAGAAAATATGGAGCAACCTGGGACTATGGAGCAACCGAAAACATGAAGCAACCAGGGAACATGGAGCAACCAGAAAATATGGAGCAACCTGGGACTATGGAGCAACCGAAAACATGAAGCAACCAGGGAACATGGGGCAACCAGAAAATATGGAGCAACCAGAAAACATGGAGCAACCAGGGAACGTGGAGCAACCAGAAAACATGGAGCAACCTGGGACTATGGAGCAACCAAAAACATGAAGCAACCAGGGAACGTGGAGCAACCAGGGAACACAAAGCAACCAAGGAACGTGAAAATCAGCCAGGGAACATGGAGCAACCAGGAAAGTTGGAGCAAACAGGGAACATGAAGCAACCAGGGGACATGAAGCAACCAGGAAAGTTGGAGCAACCAAGGAACATGAAGCAACCAAGGGAACATGAAGCAACCAGGAAAGTTGGAGCAACCAAGGAACATGAAGCAACCAAGGAACATGAAGCAACCAGGAAAGTTGGAGCAACCAAGGAACATGGAGCAACCAAGGAACATGAAGCAACCAGCAAAGATGGAGCAACCAGAGAAAGTGGAGCAGCCTGGGAACATGGGGCAACCAGGGAACATGGAGCAACCAAGTAACATGAAACATCCGGGGAACATGGAACAGCCAAGGATCATGAAGCAACCAGAAAAGTTGAAACAACCAGGGAACATGGAGCAGCCTGGGAACATGAAGCAACCTGGAAAGTTGGAGCAGCCAGGAAAGTTTGAGCAGCCAGGGAACATGAAGCAACCAGGGGACATACTAAAAGGAATAACAGAATGGAATGGCCATAGACTTATGTCCCAGCAACCAGGCAACATTGAGCAGCCAAGATAGTTAGAACAGCCAGGGAACATGAAGCAACCAGGGAACGTGGAGCTGCCTGGGACTGGAACAACCAGGGAACATAAAGCAACCAAAGTACCTGGAGCAGCCTGGGAACATATGAAGCAACCAGGGAACGTGGAGCAAACTGGGAAACGTAGAGCAACCAGAGAACATAAAGCAACCAGGGAACACGAAGCAACCAAGCAACCCCTAACCTGGGCAGGACAGGGGAGAGGTTGGGCGGGACAGGGGAGGGGCTGGTCGGGACAGGGGAGGGGTTGGGCAGGACAGGGGAGGGGTTGGGCAGGATAGGGGAGGGGTTGGGCAGGACAGGGTAGGGGCAGGGGAGGGGTTGGGCAGGATAGGGTAGGGTTGGTAGGGACAAGGGATGGGTTGGGCAGGATAAGGGAGGGGTTGGGCAGGATAGGGGAGGGGTTGGGCAGGATAGGGGAGGGGTTGGGCGGGACAGGGTAGGGGTTGGGCGGGACAGGGTAGGGGTTGGTCGGGACGGACAGAGGAGGGGTTGGGCGGGACAGGGGATGGGTTGGTCGGGACAGGGTAGTGGTTGGGCGGGACAGGGGAGGGGTTGAGCAGGATAGGGGAGGGGTTGGGCAGGACAGGGTAGTAATTGGGCGGGACAGGGGAGGGGTTGAGCAGGACAGGGTAGGGGTTGGGCGAGATAAGGTAGGGGTTGGATGGGACAGGGGAGGGGTTGGGCAGGACAGGGGAGGGGTTGGGCGGGACAGGGAAGGGGTTGGTCGGGACAGGGTAGGGGTTGGGTGGGATAAGGTAGGGGTTGGACGGGACAGGGGAGGGGTTGGACGGGACAGGGGAGGGGTTGGGTGGGATAAGGTAGGGGTTGGACGGGACAGGGGAGGGGTTGGACGGGACAGGGGAGGGGTTGGGCAGGACAGGGGAGGGGTTGGGCAGGACAGGGAAGGGGTTGGTCGGGACAGGGTAGGGGTTGGGCGGGACAGGGTAGGGGTTGGGCGGGACAGGGTAGTGGTTGGGCGGGACAGGGGAGAGGTTGAGCAGGACAGGGTAGGGGTTGGGCAGGACAGGGGAGGGGTTGGTCGGGACAGGGGAGGGGTTGAGCAGGACAGGGTAGGGGTTGGGCGAGATAAGGTAGGGGTTGGATGGGACAGGGGAGGGGTTGGGCGGGACAGGGAAGGGGTTGGTCGGGACAGGGTAGGGGTTGGGTGGGATAAGGTAGGGGTTGGACGGGACAGGGGAGGGGTTGGGCAGGACAGGGAAGGGGTTGGTCGGGACAGGGTAGGGGTTGGGCGGGACAGGGTAGGGGTTGGGCGGGACAGGGTAGTGGTTGGGCGGGACAGGGGAGAGGTTGAGCAGGACAGGGTAGGGGTTGGGCAGGACAGGGGAGGGGTTGGGCAGGACAGGGGAGGGGTTGGTCGGGACAGGGGAGGGGTTGAGCAGGACAGGGTAGGGGTTGGGCGAGATAAGGTAGGGGTTGGATGGGACAGGGGAGGGGTTGGGCAGGACAGGGGAGGGGTTGGGCGGGACAGGGAAGGGGTTGGTCGGGACAGGGAAGGGGTTGGTCGGGACAGGGTAGGGGTTGGGTGGGATAAGGTAGGGGTTGGACGGGACAGGGGAGGGGTTGGGCAGGACAGGGAAGGGGTTGGTCGGGACAGGGTAGGGGTTGGGCGGGACAGGGTAGGGGTTGGGCGGGACAGGGTAGGGGTTGGGCGGGACAGGGGAGAGGTTGAGCAGGACAGGGTAGGGGTTGGGCAGGACAGGGTAGGGGTTGGGCAGGACAGGGGAGTGGTTGAGCAGGACAGGTTAGGGGTTGGGCAGGACAGGGTAGGGGTTGGGCAGGACAGGGGGGGGTTGGTCGGGACAGGGGAGGGGTTGGGCGGGGTAACTGGTGGCGAGTAACTTTTAAGGCCTGGCTAGTGGCTCAGGACTTGAAATTTTGAGCCCTGTACAATATATATGTATAATAGTAGAAATAATAATAATATTAATTGTAACAATAATAATGATCATTGTATCACTAATAATAATGACAATAATAATAGTAATAAAGGTGATAATAACAGTAATAATAATAATGATCATTGTATCAGTAATAATATAGATAATAAGACGTTATGTAATGTATTTCTCTTCCTGATTTTCTGGCACTTCTTTTTCTTCTTTTTCGGAGATTGGATGAAATGAAGAAATGGGAAATATTCGCTTGTAGCGGGAAGTGGCGTTCAGGAAAAGGTGATGCTAAAAATAAACAGATGGTGGTAAGTAGGTCATAGCGGGCGTAGTAAAGAAGCGCTGACTTTGATGCGGCATTAGAGCCCGACTGATCTAACAGTATGCATAGCGGAAGATATTAGAGGAGCTTCACCTTCACCCCCCCTCCCCCCCCCAGATCCAGATAAAGGAGGAAAATCCCCGGGAATCATCGTCCAATTTACCGGAATCCTCAATGCCAGGATCCGGCCTTCAAAGCTTCTCTACACAGAGCCCCGGCGAGGTCTTCCCAGCACTGAGCACACCCGGTGCCACCGCCAATCCCCATCATTGTACTCCATGGTGTCACTCCAACACTGGCTACCTGCTGATCTCCATTAATTTCTTCAGCTCCCCTCCCCCGGCCTCCTCTGTGGGTCCTGCTGGAGCCGGAATTTAAAGGAAATGTCCAATCTCTTCTTCTTGTTCTGTCGTTTTTGATTTTACAATGATAATCAGAGATATTTATGGAAATCCCGACTGTCATCTCCATTCTTCTCCTTGTCTATAGATATCCAAAGAGCTCCGAATATTCCTAAAATAAGGTGCACATAGGGGAGACATGAAAGATACGAATGCCACTTTGTAATCATTAATATCAATAATAATAATAATAATCAATAATAATAATAATCAATACATTTTTTTTAATTGACTTGGGATCAGCCTCTTGTAGTCCCTTAACAGCAGAGCACAGACTGGGAGCCCAAGGAGCACAAGGAGCAAATCAGGTGCTGTTCCGACATGGTTAGAGGAAGAGAGCAACAGAGAGACGAGCTCATCACTCTTCTGCTTCTCCTTCACTGTCCAGTCACAGGCTGAGGGGAGGGATAAGACCTGTAGGTGTCACCGAATTGCAGTAGCAAAAAAAAACAAACAGAATGTTTTAATGTTGGATGGAGTGGGGAGGGATTAGACCCCCTGTCAGGTCTTTGTTACTGTGCCCCCCCTTTAGGGAGATTCTCTGTTTGTACTGTTATTACTGAAAGTGAAAGGAAATCCTAAATTTTGGGTTGTCACCAGAACAGGAAGAGGGGAAATCTTCCAATGGGGACAACCAGGGATCTCCTCTCACTTTCTGTTGTAGCTATGGGACAGGAAGTGAAGGGAAATCCCCACAATGGGGACACATTAGAAGGGTTACAACCCTCCCTAATCAAAGGAAATTGTTGGCTGAAATGCTACTTGAACTCTGTCTTTATTTAAAAGGAAGTGATACATTGTATGAGGGGATTGTTCTACTCCTGACAGATCCCGTGTCCCGTTAAGGAGAACGTATGAGGGATCCGGAGAGTACAATTCCTCGGTGCGCGTTCCCTGCATACATCGCCAGCCGAGATTTCACACCGCGCTCCTTTCACATGACTGCCCGCAATACGGACGCTTCTCTCCGCACCTCACAGGTGTGAATATCTGTAAAGCTTCATCATAAAAACTCCTTCCAATGGAAGGTCTATAACTGCACATCATCTGAGATCTGTGGCCCCTCAGTGTTGAGTCTTGGGTTTGCCATGCAGTGAGATGATCTGAGGTCTGTGGCCCCTCAGTGTTCAGTCTCAGGTCTGCCATGCAGTGAGATGATCTGAGGTCTTTGGCCCCTTAGGTTTCAGTCTCAGGTCTGCCATGCAGTGAGATGATCTGAGGTCGGTGGCCCCTCAGTGTTCAGACTTGGGTTTGCCATGCAGTGAGATTATCTGAGGTCGGTGGCTCCTCAGGGTTCAGTCTCAGGTCTGCCATGCAGTGAGATTATCTGAGGTCGGTGGCTCCTCAGGGTTCAGTCTCAGGTCTGCCATGCAGTGAGATGATCTGAGGTCTGTGGCCCCTCAGTGTTCAGACTTGGGTTTGCCATGCAGTGAGATCATCTGAGGTCGGTGGCTCCTCAGGGTTCAGTCTCAGGTCTGCCATGCAGTGAGATTATCTGAGGTCGGTGGCTCCTCAGGGTTCAGTCTCAGGTCTGCCATGCAGTGAGATTATCTGAGGTCGGTGGCTCCTCAGGGTTCAGTCTCAGGTCTGCCATGCAGTGAGATTATCTGAGGTCGGTGGCTCCTCAGGGTTCAGTCTCAGGTCTGCCATGCAGTGAGATGATCTGAGGTCTGTGGCCCCTCAGTGTTCAGACTTGGGTTTGCCATGCAGTGAGATCATCTGAGGTCGGTGGCTCCTCAGGGTTCAGTCTCAGGTCTGCCATGCAGTGAGATTATCTGAGGTCGGTGGCTCCTCAGGGTTCAGTCTCAGGTCTGCCATGCAGTGAGATCATCTGAGGTCTGTGGCCCCTCAGTGTTCAGTCTCAGGTCTGTCATGCAATAAGACTATATGAGGTCTGTTGTCCCTGAGTGTTTAGTCTTGGTTTTGCCATGCATTGAGGGAACATTCTGAGGTCTGTGGCCCCTCAGGGTT
>JBBDGP010003718.1:85000-221719 GCA_037952835.1 Lithobates septentrionalis | reverse complement strand
AACAAGACGATACACGGGTACTCAACAAGACGATACACAGGTACTCAACAAGACAATACACAGGTACTCGACAAGACAATACACAGGTACTCGACAAGACAATACACAGATACTCAACAAGACAATACACAAGTACTCAACAAAACAATACACAGGTACTCAACAAGACAATACACAGGTACTCAACAAGACGATACACAGGTACTCAACAAGATGATACACAGGTACTCAACAAGACGATACACAGGTACTCGACAAGACATACACAGGTACTCAACTAGACAATACACAGGTACTCACAAGACAATACACAAGTACTCAACAAACAATACACAGGTACTCAACAAGACGATACACAGGTACTCAACAAGACGATACACAGGTACTCAACAAGACGATACACAGGTACTCAACAAGACAATACACAGGTACTCAACAAGACAATACACAGTACTCAACAAGACGATACACAGGTACTCAACAAGACGATACACAGGTACTCAACAAGACGATACACAGGTACTCAACAAGACGATACACAGGTACTCAACAAGACGATACACAGGTACTCAACAAGACGATACACAGGTACTCAACAAGACGATACACGGGTACTCAACAAGACGATACACGGGTACTCAACAAGACAATACACAGGTACTCAACAAGACAATACACAGGTACTCAACAAGACAATCACAGGTACTCAACAAGACATACACAGGTACTAAAACCAGACAATACAAGGTATTTAACAAGACAATACACAGGTACTCAACAAGATGATACACAGGTACTCAACAAGACGATACACAAGGTACTCAACAAGACAATACACAGGTACTCAACCAGACAATACACAGGTACTCAACTAGACGATACACAGGTACTCAACAAGACATACACAGGTACCCAACCAGACAATACACAGGCACTCAACAAATAATACACAGGTACTTGCAGACCTGTGACTTTCCTTTTACTTCCTGTAGGGTCTCTAGAACAGGAAATGGATGGAAATCTATACACCAGGACACAAGCAGTAAGAGGAAACATTGGCAGGGGCCCTAACTCTTACTACATCAAAACAGTTTAAAAAAATATTTTAGATATACTTTAACGAGACTTGATGAGTCATTATTGAACAACCTAGCAAACAATCATATAGCTATCTAGGATTGGTCAATAATAGAGCTGGTCGAACACAGGAGGTCCCAAGGACTCGAGCTCAGGCATTGTGTCTGAAAATTGGTTACATTTGGTGACATTGTAAATAATAACCTCCCCTTGTAAGAGATCCTGGTCATGTGACCTGACCACTTTCTAGAGCCCCTTCTCTGTGATGTGAAGACAAGTGGTCAGCCATGTTGACGCGATCAATCCCCAGACCAGCGCAGATTACAAATGCACAATTTTATCCAAAACAGGTTCTGGTTCCTCCATATAAAGGAGGGACGGGTCACTTACCCGGGGGAGGGGGGGGGAGTCTGCAGTCAGCCCAGACAGAAGAAAGGTGGGGGACAGTCGGACATCAGGGCGCTGTATGTGTCGTGTCTGCGATGGTGGTGGGAAGTGAGAAGTGACCCTTCGACTGGATTCCCTGTCACTCATTAACCAGACAGGCTGCTGATTTATAACTAACAGACCAACATTACATCTGCCCTTCTTCCAGTCCCTAGAATGTTCTGCTCAGAGGAAATCTACACTGAGAGTAGATAGATAGATAGATAGATAGATAGATAGATAGATAGATAGATAGATAGATAGATAGATAGATAGATATAGATAGATAGATAGATAGATATAGATAGATAGATAGATAGATAGATAGATAGATAGATAGATAGATAGATATTGAATGATAGATAGATAGATATAGATAGATAGATAGATAGATAGATAGATAGATAGATAGATAGATAGATAGATAGATAGATATCAATAGATAGACAAATAAAAAAAAGGAAAGAAAGAGAGAGAGAGAGAGAGAGAGAGAGAGAGAGAGAGAGAGAGAGAGAGAGAGAGAGAGAGAGAAGAGAGGGAAGGAAGGAAGGAAGGAAGGAAGGAAGGAAGGAATTAAGGAAGGAAGGAAGGAAGGAAGGAAGAAATATAAATATAAATAGAGCAAAAAGTAAGACAGAAAGAAAGAAAGAAAGAAAGAAAGAAAGAAAGAAAGAAAGAAAGAAAGATAGATAGATAGATAGATAGATAGAGAGAGAGAGAGAGAGAGAGAGAGAGAGAGAAAGAAAGAAAGAAAGAAAGAAAGAAAGAAAGAAAGAAAGAAAGAAAGGAAGGAAGGAAGAAATATAAATAGAGCAAAAAGTAAGACAGAAAGAAAGAAAGAAAGAAAGATAGATAGATAGATATAGATAGATAGATAGATAGATAGATAGAAAGAGAGAGAGAGAGAGAGAGAGAGAGAGAGAGAGAGAGAGAGAGAGAGAAAGAAAGAAAGAAAGAAAGAAAGGAAGGAAGGAAGGAAGGAAGAAGGAAGGAAGGAAGGAAGGAAGGAAGAAGAAAGAAAGAAGAAAGAAAACAATTTCCAGTTCTAGAGACCCAGCAGGAGTAAAGGAAAATCACACCAAAGTGAAGGGAAATGCCATGTTCGTTGTCACCAGAACACGTGTTCCCATTAGAAGATTTCCATCCATTTCCTGTTCTAGTCACAGTAACCATAACACTTATATTTCCCATCTCATGGAAGGAAGGGCAGAAGGGAGAATAGAAGGAAGGATGGAAGGAAAGGAGGGAAGAAGGGAGGAGGGAAGGAGGGAAGGAGAAAGAAAGAAAAGAAGGAAGGTTCAAGGAAGAATGGAAGAAAGGAGGGAGGAAAGAAAAAAGAAAAAAAGAAAAAACTATGCATAAAAGATAGATGGGTTGACCATTCTCTTTCTCGGCAGCTTCTATCAGGAGCTTCTTAGCACAGATATTTAGCTTTCTGACCTACTAATTGATAAGAACCAGATGCGGAGGACTTTCAGTCACTTGCAAAAAAAAAAAAAAAACCCCTAGGATACCGGAAGCCTGATCAATGGAAAAATAAGGTGCCGTCTACTATAAGGGCTGGGTGTATATACAAGAAACTAGACCATAAAAATTGCAAAAAACAAAAAAATATATGCAAACACCCAAAGGCTATCTCATCAAAAATGTATGTTTATTGAATAAAAAAGATTGCAGCATAAGACAGAGGCTCCTATACCCTACAACCCCCCCCCCCCCCCCCCCCTCAGAGAACCCCACACTTCCCATCCACATACCCACACCCTCCCACTAAGAAAATAGATCCCCAACGCTGACTCCCCTGGAGTAGCCCGGAGCAGCCCTCCCGGAAAGCTAGGACAGTGTGGCCACAACCCCCCTTTTTATTCAATAAACATACATTTTTGAGGAGTCAGCCTTTTGGGTGTTTGTATAGATTTTTTTGCAATTTTTATGGACTTTCAGTCACTCCCCTCCTCCACCAGCAGATGGCAATCATGTGACTCTTCTGGTATTTAATGTTATGTTCCTTCCTCACACCAGATGGCGCTAAAATGTAGAGCAATCCTGTCCTGAGAAAATATCAGGCCTGCTAAACTCTCTTTTGGAAAACTGCAATTTATAGATATAATGGGGTCTACACATACAAGCAGAAATGCTCAGGTACAGGTACTCAGTTTTCCCCTAAAAACACACGTGTGTATTTTATTGAACCCAACACTTTCAGTTTGACCAAAGTAATAACAAAGGCTCTATCTGATAACTGCAAGAACATTTTGTTTGCAATTTTATTTGCAAGGAAGCACAGCAGTAGTTTTGCAGCAAGACATAAACAATACAACCAATTAATAAGATGTGAATCAAAAGAAAATGGCAACACAAAGCAAATTTTAAAAGGTAGAATTATGTTTATTTAAAAAATGATAATTGATAAGGCAGTCATTGGCTGCTTTAGAACATGAAAACTTTGTATAGGGGTTCTTTGTCTGTATAGGGGAGTCTGTCTTAGTATTGAGGGTCAGCCTGTCTATGGGGGGGTCTGTCTCGGTATGGAGGCTCTGTCCAGGTATACAGGGTCTGTCTCTGGATTGAAGGGTCAGTCTCTGTGTGGAATGTCTATCATGGTATGAAAAGTCTGCCCATTTATAGTAAGTCTGTTTCTGGATGGAGGATCTTCATTGGAATGGTGGTTCTGCTTCAGTCTGGAAGTCCTGTCTCTGTATGGAAGGTCTGTTACTGGATGGGGGGTTGGGTCTTGGTATCAAGGGTCTGCTTCTTTATGGAGGATTATGCTGGGAACGGGGGGATTGTCTTTGTGTGAAGGATTTGTCCCAGTGTAGAAAGTTGGTCTATGGATGGGGATCTATCTTGGTATGGAGGGTCTGCCCCTTTGTGAAGAAGTCTGGATGGAGGGTCCTCTTTGGGGTGGTGATGATTCTGCTTCAGTATGGATTTCCAGTCTCCGTATGGAGTGTTTCTATATGTATGGGGGTTACATCTCAGCATTGACGGTCTGTCTCAGTATTGAGGGTCTGTCACTTGATGGTTGTGTCTGTCTCAGTATGCATAGTCTACTTCTTTATGGAGGATTATGCTGGGGATAAAGGGATTGGCTCTGTATGGAGGTTCTGTCTTGGTAAATAGGGCCTGTCTTTGGATGGAGAGGTCTGTCTCAGCATGGAGAGTCTGCATTTTAACGGGGAGTCTTCTTCTAGGTAGAGGGTCTTCGTTGGGATGGTGGTTTTGCTTCAGGATGGCGGTCATGTCTCTGTATGAAAGGTCCTTTTCTGGATGAGGGGTTGTGTCTTGGTATTGAGGGTCTGCTTCTGTATGGAAGATTATGCTAGGAATGGAGGGTCTGTCTCAGTATTGAGGGTCTGTCTCTGGATGGGGGTGTCTGTCTCAGTATGGAGGGTCAACTTCTTTATAAAAGACTATGCTGGGGATACAAGGATTGACTCTGTATGGAGGTTCCGTCTTGGTAAATAGGGCCTGTCTTTGGATGGAGAGGTCTGTCTCAGCATGGAGAGTCTGCACTTTAATGGGGAGTCTTCTTCTAGGTAGAGGGTCTTCGTTGGGATGGTGGTTTTGCTTCAGGATGGCGGTCATGTCTCTGTATGGAAGGTCCGTTTCTGGATGAGGGGTTGTGTCTTGGTATTGAGGGTCTGCTTCTTTATGGAAGATTATGCTGAGAATGGAGGGTCTGTCTCAGTATTGAGGGTCTGTCTCTGGATGGGGGTGTCTGTCTCAGTATGGAAGGTCAACTTCTTTATAAAAGACCATGCTGGGGATACAAGGATTGACTCTGTATGGAGGTTCCGTCTTGGTAAATAGGGCCTATCTCTGGATGGGGAGGTCTGTTTAAGTATGGAGAGTCTGCATTGTAATGGGGAGTCTGCTCCTGGATAGAGGCTCTTTGTTAGGATGGTGGTTCTGTTTTGGGATGGAGGTCCTGTCTCTGTATAGAAGGATTGCCTCTCTATGGGGGATTATACAAGGGATGAATGAACTGACCCTGTATGGAGGGTCTGTCTGTGGATGGGGTGGTCTGTCTCAGTATGGAGGGTCTGCCTTTTTATGGGGAGTCTTCTTCTGAGTAGAGGGTCTTCATTGAGATGGAGCTTCTCCTCAGGATGGGGGGACTGGCTCTGTACGAAGGATCTGTCTTGGTATAAAGGGTCTGTCCCTGGATGGGGATGTCTGAATCATTATGGAGGGTCAACCATTTTATGGGGAGTCTGCTTCTGGATAGAGGGTCTTCGTTGGGATGGTGGTTCTGCTTTCAGATGGAGGTCCTGTCTTTGCATGGAGGATCTGGCCCTCTATGTGGAATTATGCTCAGAATGGAGGGACTGGCTCTGTATGAAGGTTTTATCTCAGGATTGAGGTTCTTCCTCTCTGGGTAGGAAGCTCAGCTCTGGGATGGTTCCTAGACAATAACCAGCCTAAAGGAAACCCCATCTACTAGTTTGGAGCTTGCAGATATCAAAGGATCTGCACACAGAAGCAAGACGCCCAGGTATAGCAGCTTGCAATGCTTGGGTAAGGACTATACACATTGGATTTTAATGGTAACCCATGTTTACACTTACAGTACAAAATAATAACACAAAATACTAAGAATATATGTTCCTTCACCCTAATCCTTGTATCATTATTATTTTATATTTGTATATTTTATTTTTGTAAAATCATATGTGATTTAGAGTAGTATATCAATTACAGGTACTGTATTGAATCATAAGCAGCTGTAGTATTTTCACATCATTTTTTTAACAGGCTAAAATACTTCTATTGGTAAGATTTCTGCAATGAGTTCCCGCTTCACGCACACTTGCTGTGCCCATTATTTTATGAATTTCCGCATTCACACGCAGGTTGCAGCACATTGAAGTTATCACATCAGAATACAGAATTGATTCCTTTAGCTATTGCATTTCATTGGAGTGTGCACAGATCTCTAGCAAGCAGGAATGGCCTAAAGAACATGGGATGGGCAGAGTGCCCATTATTCAACCACTTGCTCATTAGGGTTGCCAATATTATTGATCAGGAAGCAGGAATAATCCAGGTTCTCTCGGGATCCCTGTAATGATACACATGAAAGTCGTTTAGGTGAGGAAATCACCACCATTGTTCTACAGGGGTTGAGTTAATTTCATATATGTTCTCTTGTCTTGTCTCGTTTTATACTTTACTGGGATGACTGCGAGACTTAAACAACATAGGAAAAATCAAGATGGATTGTGGGTAAGAGCTTGAAGGAACCCTGCTATTCTGAAATATTTTGTTTAGAGCAGATTATACTGAAGGCAATATTACAAGCCATTAATCAAGCCAACGGATAAGATTTTGCAGGCATTTTAATGAGCATTTGTACAAGACATAGGGTGAGCCATTGGACAAGCCATTGCAGACACTGGGCGAGCCATTGAACACTTCATTGGAGCCATTGGACAAGCTATTGTAGCCATTAGATGAGCCATTGGACATGCCATTGGTCATCCCTTGATAAACCACTGTAATTATTGAATGAGCCGTTGGACAAGCCAATGCAGCCATTGGTAATCCCATGGACAATTTTTTGGATAGGCAATTGTGGATATTGAATAAGCCATTTGACAAGCCATTGCAGCCATTGGTCATCCCATGGGCAAATCTTTGAATAAGCCATTGCAGCCGTTCAATGGATCATTGCATAATGCTATTGCAGTCATTGGATACACCATTGGACATGCCATTGGTCATTCCATGGGCAAATCTTTGTATAGACCATTACAGACATTGGATGAACCATTGGACAAGCCATTTCAGACATTGGTCATCCCATGGGCAAATCTTTGGATAAGCCATTACAGACATTGGATGAACCATTGGACAAGTCATTGCGTCCATTGGTCATTCCATGGGCAAAATCTTTAGATAAGCCCTTGCAGCCATTGGACAGGACATGAATGAGCCGTTGGACAAGCCAATGCAGCCATTGGTCATCCCATGGACAAATCTTTGGATAGGCAATTGTGGATATTGATTAAGCCATTTGACATGCCATTGCAGCCATTGGTCATCCTATGGGCAAATCTTTGAATAAGTCATTTCTGCCATTCGATGAATCATTGGATAATGCTATTGCAGCCATTGGATACACCATTGGACATGCAATTGGTCATTCCATGGGCAAATCTTTGTATAGGCCATTATAGACATTGGATGAACCATTGGACAAGATATTTCAGACATTGGTCATCCCATGGGCAAATCTTTGGATAAGCCATTACAGACATTGAATGAACCATTGGACAAGTCATTGCGTCCATTGGTCATCCCATGGGCAAAATCTTTGGATAAGCCATTGCAGCCTTTGGACAGGGCATTGCAGAAGCCATTGAAACCACTGGACAAGCCACTAGGAAAGCCACTGTGGCATTTGGATTAAGAATTGCTGCAACAGGAGAAGCTCAGCACAGCTTTGGTCCTTCAAAGTAAAACCCATCCTCACCAATGAGGTAAATCATTATTGCCACTAGGGAGTAGTTAAACTGTCATTCCGTGTCCGGGCCAGGTGAGGTTTCCCGTGGAAAGCATCCACCAGAGAGGCCCAGAGTGGTGGGCAGTCAACCACACGATATAATTTCTCATACATTTTGTCAAAAAAGTTGATTTTGGAAAAATGTTGCCACTCCAGCAAAATGCAAGGGTGTTTTTTAATGAGACCATATCCATTAACTCCAATGCACTCCACTCTATTGCCAAACAGGGGTAGAAAATACCGCGCCAATCAGAAACGTAAAATAGCAGCCAACACTCCAATAAGACCAAATTGTGCAAAATACATAAACATAAATAGTGTAGCGCTAAAATATAAATAAAAATTAATTTAAAAAAGGAGAAAAAATTATTCCACAGTGAAGTAAAGAGTAATCTTATCTCGTCTCTCGATTACATATTTTTGAAAAATAACAAATGTGTGGTGTAACAACATATGAAAACACTCATTTATCAGTGAAGATAAGGGGAAAAAAATAGTGAAATACAATAATAAAAATAACGTGAAAACTTAAAGTGTCCACATTCCAAAAAAGGAAAATAAAAACTTGGGTGATAATGTCCAAAATTAAAATAAGCGGTGTGGCCACCAAATGGGTATGGAAGTAATCTAGTCCCAAATGATATATCATGCAAATAAGGCAGTTTCCATACAATGCAAATGATCCATAAATATCTCCTCCGTAACGATCTTAATCAACATAAGGGATAAGGTACTCTTACCAACTTTGATGGACTCACAGGCCGTTGGCGGTGAGTCAAAAAAGGCTTGCACTGTCTTAGGATGAAGGACAGTAGGGAGCAGGTCATGTGCTGGTAAACCTCTTCCTCCAAATGGGGGGCCAGGATCCTGCCCGGATGGTCTACACGATCTCCGTCTTGGTCAGCAATGGTAACCATGTATAAAAAAAAGGAAGAAGGAGCCTCCACATGGTGTAAATCCAAAAATTCAATTGGTATTTATTTGATCCATAACGATCATCAATAATCCATAAAAGTATAAAACAAGTATAATTGTCAGAGAGCTCACCTTGCTGGTCATGGGATTGGCCACCAGAGGGAGTGCCTGTGAGCAAGCCGGCCTATTTAAGTTTGTCAGGCACTCTGTTCAGTGCTGCCTGATCATCAGCTTCCTGTGCCGTAGTTCCTGTTTCCTGTCTTGTCTTCCTGTTTACCTGATCTCCTGACGACCCGGATTGCCCTTGGATTCCCCTTCTTGCTGCCTGTACCCGACCTTGGCCTGTTTGACTCCGCTTCTGCCTGCTCCTATTGTACCTTGTTGCCCGTCTGTTGCCGAACCCAGCCTGTCTCCTGACCATCCTGCTCAGTCTCATCGCCTGTGTTCCAGCCTGCACCTGCTGTTCATAGACTGCTATTCCACCAGCATCTGGACTCTAGTTCACAGGCTCTCATACCACTCCGCACTCCTGTGCTTCCTGTTACCTTACCAGGGGCCGCGAGTCGGATGCGTAAGGGAGCCTACTCTCTGCCCAAGCGGACTCACCGGTCTGGTAAGTAGGAGTCTGATAGTATCAGGCAGCCATGACCGAGTCCGGGCAGGGGGCCTCCCCTATGGACGAACTTTGCAGACACTTGGCAGGATTAACCCAAGCAGTCAAAAGTTTACAGGATGGCTATACCCGACTAGAGGAACGTGTTCAGGCCCTGTCTGCACCTACCAATCCTCAGGGGACTTCGTCTGCAACCGGGGCACCCTCCGTAGTCATGCTCCCTCCAGAGCCCAAAGTACCTATACCGGAGAGATTTTTTGGAGACCGTAGTAAATACCGTGCATTCCGGAATGCATGTAGTCTCTATTTTGCTCTGCAGCCTCGGACCTTCTCCTTAGAAGCCACCAAAGTGGGCTTTGTTATTTCCCTGTTGTCCGGTGAGCCTCAAACCTGGGCCCATCACCTTCTGGAACAAAAGTCGGATGCCCTGGAAAGTCTGGACGCCTTCTTCTTGGCGATGTCTCAACTTTATGAGGATCCTCAACTAACCGCTTCTGCTGAAGCTTCCCTGCACTCCCTTCGGCAAGGCCGCAGGGCAGCGGAGGACTATGCCGTTGAATTTAGGTGCTGGAGTTCCGATACGGCATGGAATGACGCGGCTCTGCGTCATCACTTTAGAATGGGTTTGTCCGATCCACTCAAGGACGAGTTAGCACGGGTTGGGATACCTCAGACCCTGGAAGAATTAATTAACCTCTCAATCCAAATTGACCGTCGTCTGAGAGAACGACGCACCGAAAGGTCTACCAGTGCCTATCGACCCACTTGGATGCCTCCACAGGTTCCCAGTCCTCCTAGTAGGCCTTTGGCTCCTCCAACCTCTCCAGTTTTCGACACATCAGAGCCTATGCAGCTTGGTCTGCTCCGTCCTTCCTTGACTCCCGAAGAGAAGTTACGAAGACGTAACCTTAACCTATGCCTCTACTGTGGGGAACCTGGGCACTACGCCAGCCTCTGCCCCAACAAGACGCGTAAGTGTCGTTCTTCTGCTCGTATATGTGCTACTATCATGCCAAAACCTAGTACTCACCTTACCATCTCTGTCACGTTGCAGCTTCCCGGAAAGGCTATCCAAGTTCCAGTCATCGTTGATTCCGGAGCATGCAGCTGCTTCATGGACCAGGCCTTTGCAGCTCAGCATGATATCCCACTCCGACTCAAGACCCAGAGCCTGGCTGTTCATCTTGCAGACGGTTCCGCCCTCCGTTCCGGTCCTGTCATTCAAGAGACTATCCCTATAATAGCTACTATAAACTCTCAACACCAGGAATTCCTCCGTTTAGATGTCATTTCCTCTCCTCTGTTCCCTGTCATCCTGGGCATGCCGTGGTTGCTGGGCCATAACCCCCATATCAACTGGGTTTCTGGGAAAGTGGAGTTTCTGTCTGATTATTGCCAACAACATTGCCTGCCAAGAATGGCCCACGAGATACCTCAACTCCTCGGCCTACACCCTGAAACCAACTCACACCAAGCCATCCCAGAACCCTACCGAGATTTCTCTGATGTATTCAGCAAGAAAGGTGCTGAGACTCTACCGCCACACAGGCCCTATGATTGCCCTATAGAGCTGCTACCTGGAACCGAAGTACCCTTCGGTAGGATCTTTCCATTGACTGAGCAGGAATTGGATACACTAAAACAATACCTTGATGAGAATTTAAAGAAAAAGTTCATCCGCCCGTCCACATCTCCGGCCGGCGCAGGCATATTCTTTGTGGAAAAAAAAGATCATTCCCTTCGGCCATGTATCGACTACCGGGAATTAAATCGGATAACGATCAAGAATCGCTACCCCTTACCCCTGGTGCCTGAATTATTCCAGAGGCTAGGAACGGCAACCGTCTTCACAAAACTGGATCTTCGCGGAGCCTATAATTTAATCCGTATCCGGGAGGGGGACGAGTGGAAAACCGCTTTTCGCACTCGTTTTGGGCATTTCGAGTATTGCGTTATGCCCTTCGGTCTATGCAACGCCCCAGCCACATTCCAACATTTTGTGAACGACATCTTCCGGGAATTTTTGGATCTCTACGTCATCGTCTACCTCGATGACATTCTCATTTTCTCATCATCACTGACTGATCATCGCAGGCACGTCCGGAATGTCCTCGCCCGGCTCAGGCAACACGGGCTGTATGCTAAACTCGATAAATGTGAATTTGAACTCCAATGCATCCAATTCCTGGGGCTCATCATTTCAGTGGAAGGTATTAAAATGGACCCTCAAAAGGTGTCCGCCATCCTGGACTGGCCCTCACCTACGGACAAGAAGGGGGTCCAACGCTTCGTTGGATTTTCCAATTTCTATAGGAAATTCATCAGAGACTTTTCCAAGATCATCGCCCCCATTACTGAATTAACAAGACAAGGAACCCGATTCTGCTGGACCCCTAGGGCTCAATTGGCCTTTGAAAAATTAAAAGGATTATTCACGTCGGCCTCCATCCTCAAACACCCTAACTCTGCCTTGCCATTCGTGTTGGAGGTTGATGCCTCAGAGGTCGCAGTAGGAGCTGTACTCTCCCAACGTCAGGGCCCCAAGGCCCTTCTGTTTCCAATAGCTTTTTTTTCTCGCAAATTATCGGTGTCTGAAAGAAACTACGATGTAGGAGACCGGGAGCTTCTGGCCATCAAGACGGCTCTGGAGGAGTGGCGCTATCTTTTGGAGGGTGCTGTACATCCTATCCTAATCTACACGGACCACAAGAACTTGGAATATTTGAGATCTGCCAAGAGACTAAAACCGCGACAAGCCAGATGGGCGCTCTTCTTCTCTCGCTTTCAATTTCATATTACCTACAGACCCGGCTCCAAAAACATCAAACCAGACGCTCTCTCACGAATGTTCCATGACTCCAAAGAAACCGTCCCTCCGGACACTATCCTGCCTGCAGGAAATTTTTTATTACATCAGGGGGATTTAATCTCCAGGATAAGGCAAGCTTCCACAACTATACCCCAACCCACTGAGACCAGCCTAAGAGATGGTTTACTCTGGCATAAGGAGAAGATCATGGTTCCTGAGAGCCTTAGGGTACCAGTACTAGAGCTTTGCCATGACCACAAGTTGGCTGGGCACTTCGGGGCTCAGAAGACAACCGAACTGGTGCAGCGCACCTTTTGGTGGCCACAGTTGGCCGAGGACTGTAGGAATTACGTCAGTTCCTGCCACACATGTGCCCGAAGCAAGAATATTCGGACGAAGGCCTGGGGCTTACTGAAACCCTTGCCCATCCCTGACAGACCTTGGAAAATGATCGCGATGGATTTCATTGTGGAACTGCCCCCATCCGAAGGCTTCTCTACCATCTTTGTCATAATTGATAGATTGTCAAAAATGGCTCACTTCTTGCCTATGAAAGGCACACCCTCAGCCGTGGAAACGGCGAAGATCTTCATTAAAGAAATTGTGAGATTACATGGGGTTCCCTCTAATATCGTCTCGGACCGGGGTGTCCAATTCACCTCCAGGTTCTGGAAGGCATTGTGTGGTTCCCTCGAAATTGAGTTAGCGTTCTCTTCAGCCTATCACCCTCAGACAAACGGCCAGACGGAGAGAACCAACCAAACCTTGGAGCAATACCTCCGTTGTTTCTCTGCCTTTTCCCAGGATGACTGGGTTTCTCTGCTACCAGTTGCGGAGTTTTCATACAATAACTCCCTGCACTCAGCCATCAACCAGACGCCATTTTTTGCCAATTATGGATTTCATCCCTCCTTTCTACCCAGCTCAATACCTGAATGTTCCCTCCCTGCAGTGACCGAGACATTGGAATTCTTCTCTACCAACAACAAACTTCTGCAGGAAACAATGGCCCAATCCCAGGCTTCTTATAAAAAGACGTTCGACAAGAAGAGGCGCGGGGAGCTTATCCTGGAACCTGGCAATCAAGTATGGCTGTCCACAACTAACTTAAAAATGGCTTGCCCTTCTAGGAAACTAGGGCCTAAATTCATGGGACCCTTCTCGGTGAGAAGAAAAATAAACAACGTAGCGTACGAGCTCAGTCTGCCGGACTCCTTCAAAATACACCCGGTTTTCCATGTGTCCTTACTGAAACCGGTCGCTCCTGATCCTTTCCCCAACCGTAGTACCAGTCCTCCTAAGCCTGTTATGATCAATAACGAGGAGGAGTTTGAAATCGAGGCTATCCTGGACTGTAGGAAAAGGCGCAATGAAATACAGTATCTTATCAAATGGAAGGGGTATGGTCCGGAGGACAATTCCTGGGAACCAGAAAACAATTTGCATGCCCCGGAACTTTTGCAGACTTTCAGAAATGTTCATGCCTCCAGGTTGGCCCGGCTGGGCATCCGGAGGCTGCCCTTGGGGAGGGGGCACTGTCAGAGAGCTCACCTTGCTGGTCATGGGATTGGCCACCAGAGGGAGTGCCTGTGAGCAAGCCGGCCTATTTAAGTTTGTCAGGCACTCTGTTCAGTGCTGCCTGATCATCAGCTTCCTGTGCCGTAGTTCCTGTTTCCTGTCTTGTCTTCCTGTTTACCTGATCTCCTGACGACCCGGATTGCCCTTGGATTCCCCTTCTTGCTGCCTGTACCCGACCTTGGCCTGTTTGACTCCGCTTCTGCCTGCTCCTATTGTACCTTGTTGCCCGTCTGTTGCCGAACCCAGCCTGTCTCCTGACCATCCTGCTCAGTCTCATCGCCTGTGTTCCAGCCTGCACCTGCTGTTCATAGACTGCTATTCCACCAGCATCTGGACTCTAGTTCACAGGCTCTCATACCACTCCGCACTCCTGTGCTTCCTGTTACCTTACCAGGGGCCGCGAGTCGGATGCGTAAGGGAGCCTACTCTCTGCCCAAGCGGACTCACCGGTCTGGTAAGTAGGAGTCTGATAATAATAGAATCGATTCCAGTAGTATAAAAAAGGCAAGCGTGGTGTGGGTGGCTGGGTACAGCAAGGAGACCCAAGCCACCCACACCACGCTTGCCTTTTTTATACTACTGGAATCGATTCTATTATACTTGTTTTATACTTTTATGGATTATTGATGATCGTTATGGATCAAATAAATACCAATTGAATTTTTGGATTTACACCATGTGGAGGCTCCTTCTTCCTTTTTTTTATACATGGTTACCATTGCTGACCAAGACGGAGATCGTGTAGACCATCCGGGCAGGATCCTGGCCCCCCATTTGGAGGAAGAGGTTTACCAGCACATGACCTGCTCCCTACTGTCCTTCATCCTAAGACAGTGCAAGCCTTTTTTGACTCACCGCCAACGGCCTGTGAGTCCATCAAAGTTGGTAAGAGTACCTTATCCCTTATGTTGATTAAGATCGTTACGGAGGAGATATTTATGGATCATTTGCATTGTATGGAAACTGCCTTATTTGCATGATATATCATTTGGGACTAGATTACTTCCATACCCATTTGGTGGCCACACCGCTTATTTTAATTTTGGACATTATCACCCAAGTTTTTATTTTCCTTTTTTGGAATGTGGACACTTTAAGTTTTCACGTTATTTTTATTATTGTATTTCACTATTTTTTTCCCCTTATCTTCACTGATAAATGAGTGTTTTCATATGTTGTTACACCACACATTTGTTATTTTTCAAAAATATGTAATCGAGAGACGAGATAAGATTACTCTTTACTTCACTGTGGAATAATTTTTTCTCCTTTTTTAAATTAATTTTTATTTATATTTTAGCCCTCCACTCTATTGAACTGGCAAAATGTTGCTAAAACCTCCGGAGTTTTGCAGACAATTTGTGAAATGAAAACTTTTTTTTATCTGAAATTTGTATGTCCTTAATGTTCAATGCTCCCAGCCTGGAGCCCTTCCAAAGACAAACCACTACTACGCCAATAGATACCAGCGTTTAATCCCGGCACCATAATGTACAGCCTTACCTTTAGACCAGGGGTAGGCAACCTCGGCGGCCGTCCAGCTGTGTTCAAACTACAAATCCCATCATGCCTCTGCCTTTAGGGGTCACGCCTGTAATTGTCAGGGTCTTGCAATGTCTCGTGGGACTTGTAGTTTCAAAACAGCTGGGGGGCCGAGGTTGCCGACCCCTGCTTTAGACCATCTCAGAACTGTAAATTATTCTGTATAATGCAGCTCATCTAGTGACCCTGTCTAATAACAACAGCATACATTTTTGGATTTTTTTTTTTTTTTTTGGGGGGGGGGGGGTAGTTATCATTTCTTGACAACATAAAATCCATTATAGTTGTAACAATGTAACTATTGTGAACATAAGAACACAGAGCGAGTATTTTTAAGTTCTGATATCAGCATGTTTTCAACTTCCCCCTGTTACTACTCTGAGTGTCTAGACAGGATGTGAGTTGCTCCAACGCAACCACGCGGCAAATCACGACCCCAGGCCATGGCGTCCTGCAAACTGCATATGGCCTGAGACAAGTGGGGATAAATATGTATTTCCTGCTAGAAGTAATGGGGTGAGACATGCCAATGCCTTCTGTTTTAAGAAGGCTTTGCTGTGCTACACACTGGCAGGAGGGCTTTTTTTTAGTTTCCTTCAGTCCGGTTTCACCATAACCTATATGGTTATACTCAGGGTCGGGACAAGGGGGGGGGGGGGGGCAAGAGTGGAAGCTGCCCTGGGCACAGCAGAGCAAGGGGGCAAAGAATGGACACAGGGCAGTAAATACATTCCACGACATGCATTGAGAGTCGGAGAGGGGGTGCAGTTCCGCAACGTTGCCCTGGGCACTAGATAAACCTGTCTTGGTAGTAGTCATACCATCTTATTGCTTCTTATTGGGTTCCAAGCCCTACTCCATGGTTTCCGTGCCCTCTACTGACGATGGTGCCTGAACTCTATAAAGGGAGAAGGAGCCCCTTTGCTTGTGCAGCCCCTATGTACAGGTCTACCTAATCCCACCCTAATCACCCTCATCGTGTCTTGATTTCTTTAACCTGCCTGGATGGGTGACTTACCTTTTTCTTTGTCTTTGGTGAATCTTAGAAAGTAGGAAAAAAATAAGGAAAAAGAAGAAAATTAAGATTAGTTCATTATGCATCAACAGGCCAGCTTAAAGGCCACTAAGAAATGAAATTCATACCTTCGAAGCGGCTGATATCAGTCTCCTGCAGGTCAGTCACCGCCGGGTTCTCTTTGCCGGTGTTGTGGTCCAGGTCAGACATACTTATATTAGTCCGGTAACTACCAACAGAGACCAAATCTGCGGAGGGACAAGAAGACATAACAATGAAAATAAGAAGGATGCCATTGCTGGGAATGCCAGCTTCCTGGCTGTCATGTCGATCCACTGGCTTTAATACTTTCTGATTCTCTGTCCTGGGAACAAATGAGCAGCTAGGGAATTTCAGAACCCCGGTAGTACTGAGGGGTGCAGAGCAGCATGGACACCAGCAAGTATTTAAAAGGCTACTTTAAAGTAGAACTGCCATTTTTTTTTCAGGCTTGTAAATCAGCAGTTGCATCACCACCACACCCTGCAGCATCATCATATCCCGCTGTACATGGGGGTGACAACTCTGCTCTGAATTTAAGAGCAGTGCAGCAGGGCTGACACCCTATCACAGGAAACTGCATTAGGTGGTGTAGCACCTAGGGTTGCCACCTTTTCTTCAAGCCAAACCTGAACACTTTAGCAGCGCACGACACAGCACCCCAACCGCGGCACGATTTTGCCGCGATTGTCACCTGACAAATCACGGTAAAATCACGTAAACAGAATCGTGGGATGCCGGTCACCCAAAAGAAGTTTTGCTATGATTGGGGTGCCATTATCCCCATCCCCTCCTATTACAAATCTTCTTCCCCTACCAGCACAAATCCTCCTCCCTCCAATACCCTGACAGGGGGTACCACGGGGCCCCAGCACACTGGGGGGCCCAGACAGCAGGGGGATCAGAGCGCCAGGTAATTACAGAGGAGGGGGGGCAATTACAGGGGGGGGGGCAATTACAGAGGTGGGGGGGCAATTACAGTGGAGGGGGGCAATCACAGAGGTGGGGGGGCAATTACAGAGGAGGGGGGGCAATTACAGAGGAGTCAAAACTCACTCTCCATGTCAGAGCTGTAGGCAAGTCCGCTGTCCCATTCTCCCGATCCACGCTGCTGTTATCACTGAATTGCTGGAGAAAACAGAGAGCCGCGGGAAACCCATGTGAACTGTCAGTCTCTGATGATGGAGGCGTGGTTAAGCCTCCGGAACACTCTGATTGGTCACAGCGTCCCAGGCTATCTATCACTGCAGGTTCCCCGCGGCTCTGCATTCTTGGCTTCCTCCAGCGATTCAGTGAAACAGCAGCGTGGATCGGAGAGGAGAATTGGGCAGCGGACGTCACAGACTGACATGCCCACAGCTTTGACATGGAGAGTGAGTGGATTGTTTTTAAATTTAGAAATCTACAACTCATGATACATTAGTGTGATGGTCAGAGGGAAGAACGGTCCTCACACTTGTGGTCAGTGGGAAGAATTACCTCCTTACAGATAGCTAAAAAGATCAATGGTGTCGGTGGGAACTTATCCGAGAGGCAGAAATTGCCCAATGCTGAAGGAACCCCTAGCAACCTCTGGAGGAACCCTGGTTGAGAATCACTGCTTTAGGGTGTTAGAAAAAAAATGTATAATGTTTGGTGGTTCTAAGTAATTTTCTAGCAAAAAAAACTGTTTTTAACTTGTAAACAACAAATCTCAGAAAGAGGTCCTCAAGTGGTTAAGGGCTACCGGCATTCTCTTCTCGGCACTCCATCTCCATCTTCCACCCGACTCCCTTACTGAAACGGCCCATGTCTATTTATGCGGTTGTCTCAGTCCCCTGCCAGCCCACTTTCTGGGGATTGGCTAAGACTCCATAAATATTCATGGCAGCTCCACCTATCTCCCACCCTCTAGATCCAGAACATTCTCCAACCTTCCAGACACCGGGGGGAGGCACCAGAGAGCTGCCAGGATGAGTCATCCAGCCCTGGCCTCTATTATCCCTGACCCAATTTAATGACTCGGGTTATTCCTGGCCAGAATACAGTTTGCTTTTTCCTACTCTCACGCTAGTAGCACTCACTAGAGGGTGCTACAGTGGTTTTAGGGAAGGCTAGAGTCCCCATAAGATCCCCTTTAAACCCTTGCCGACCGATGCACGCTGGCACAATGGCAGCGGTGGGCAAATGGGCGTACCTGTACATCCCCTTCAAGAGGCGGGGACAGCAGGCGCGCGCCCCCGCCGCGTACAGCGTGACCGCGCCCGCGGGACCTGCGTATTCGATGTCTGCCGGTCTCCCGGTGATCGTGTCACGGAGCCGCAGAACGGGGAAGTGCCTATGTAAACAAGGCACTTCCCTTGTTCTGCCTTGTGTTATGACAGAGATCACCGTTCCCTGTCATCGGGTGCGGCGATCACTGTCATGTGACTTGAAGCCCACCCCCCCTCCACAGTTAGAATCACTCCCTAAGACAACACTTAACCCCTTCATCGCCCCCTAGTGGTTAACCCCTCCCCTGCCAGTGTCATTTACACAATCAGTGCATTTTTATAGCACTGATCGCTGTATAAACAACAATAGTCCCAAAATAGTGTCAAAAGTGTCCGATGTGTCCGCCATAATGTCGCAGTCTTGATAAAAATCGCAGATCTCCGTCATTACTAATTTAAAAAAATAATAAAAATGCCATAAAACTATCCCCTATTTTGTAAACGCGATAACTTTTGCTCAAACCAATCAATATACGCTTATTGCGATTTTTTAATCAAAAATATGTAGAAGAATACGTATCGGACTAAACTGAGGAAAAAAATTAGTCATTTTATATATTTTTGGGGGAAATTTATTATAGCAAAAAGTAAAAAAATATTGCCTTTTTTTTCTAAATTGTCACTCTTTTTTTTGTTTATAGCGCAAAAAATAAAAACCGCAGAGGCGATCAAATACCACCAAAAGAAAGCTCTATTTGTGGGGAAAAAAAGGACGTCAATTTTGTTTGCGCACGACCGCGCAATTGTCAGTTAAAGCGACGCAGTGCCGAATCGCAAAAAGTGCTCTGGTCAGGAAGGGGGGTAAAACCTTCCGGGGCTGAAGCCGTTAAATACAATGTTTTGGAATTCTCAGACACTTTGCTGCCATTTAATGACCAGGAAAGTGGACATTCAAATCAAACTTGTGCTGACAAATGTAATATGTTTTGCACAATTTTATTTGCCCCCAATAAAAATAAATAATTTTCTATAGTGTCATCACAGATTATGTGAACAAATGGTCATACTCACCCGAATTCTTCTTCTGTCTCAGTCTGAGGAATAAGAACACAGCACAGACCACCAGTACAGCGACACACACAGAGACCACAGCGGCGGTGATGGTGCCGCTCTTGTTGACGTCAGGGCTAGAAACGGGCAAAGGAAAGATGTATTCAATAAAAAAAAGGGTCGCAAAATATTAAAGTGAACCTGTCTGGTGAACAACAAACTTTGAAAAGTTAGAATATTATAACCACCTAAAGAAGCTTAGAGGGGGGCTTGGATCCTGGTCTTCAAGCTTTGACTAGTAGTGTTGAAGGCCAACCCTTGCTCCTGCACCCTTCCGTTGGCCCGGACGTCATGATGATGGGTGGCTTTACAGGCCAACGGTGAAATAGGAGGTTGTAGAGTAGCAGGAAGTAGGAATAAAAAGACTCTCTTTATTTCATATCCTAGAGACACGGGAAGTAAGAGTTCTAGCTCTCCAAATCCAGGGAACATCTCAGTTGTCACCAAAACAGGTTTAACCATTGGAGGAATTCCCCACTCCTGTTTTTCCAATGACGACTGAAAAATGTGGGTTTTCCCATCAATTTTGTTCTGCAAAATAGCAAGTGGTTGAATCTTTCCAAATGGGGACAGCAACAAAAGCCCCCAAAAAAGGAGAAAAAAATGGCGGCACTTGACACATTTAACGCAGGTGTAGCTTTATTGGTCACTGTGGCTGAGTCCAGCTTTTAGGTGAAATGCGTCAGTGGTCCCAGGCGAGGATTTGGTGTCTGCTGGTCTGGAACAAAAAAATTACACCTACATTGTATTTTAATGGAGTACCGCTGTCCTCTTCTCCTGGTTGAGGAGTTGGAGGAACCCTGGTTGGCTTCTGGTAACCGGTCAGCCAACAGAGTGAGTGTAATGGGCTTGGTGAACATATTTCTTCAGCAGTAGAAACCCCAAAGGGGTGCTAACTCTTCTACGTTCTACTCAAAACTCAAAAAAAAAAACAAGTTTTGTCTTTACATACACTTTAATGTTTACCATCGGGCCTATGGATGGCCAATGGTGGCCATCAGTTTTCTGTCCATTGCCTAATCTTGTGATTGAAGCATAACCCCCAGAGGATGGGCTGCATTGCCCCAAAAGAAAAAAACACGTGATGGTGGCTTCTGAAGGTTTTTCCCCAAACAATTGATCAGTGGACATGAAATCACATCTGTGGTCTCATTGAATTGGGCTCCCAGCACACCAACTGAGCACAATAAAATAAATATTTTGACTCTATACTCAAAATTTAGGCTTCCACCGGGCCGCGCCCATAATACTGATAAAATGCAATTTTCTGAACCATAACAGATGTCTCTGCAGACTCGTTCAGGACTAACCTGGAAGGGGTGACAACCACTTGCACGTTTCTTGACCCTCCAGCAAAGTTTGCCCGTGCGTTGATATTGGACACGTCTCTGCTGGGTTCTGGGGTAAGTAAAGACAGGCATTTAGTCAACTGCAACAGTGGTCTCCAAACTGCAGCCATGGGGCCGGATCTGACCCTTTGCTTACTTTTACCTGGCCCTTGGGGCATTATTCCCCACACCATCAGCAAAAGTGGGGCATTGTTCCTGCCACTACCATCGAAAATGGGGTACTATTCTTTCCACTGACACCAATAATGAGGCACTATTCCTCCCACTGACACCAATAATGAGGCACTATTCCTCCCACTGACACCAATGATGGGGCACTATTCCTCCCACTGACACCAATGATGGAGCAATATTCCTCCCACTGACACCAATGATGGGACACTATTCCTCCCACTGATACCAATGATGGGACACTATTCCTCCCACTGACACCAATGATGGAGCACTATTCCTCCCACTGATACCAATGATGGGACACTATTCCTCCCACTGACACCAATGATGGAGCACTATTCCTCTCACTGACACCAACAATGGGACACTATTCCTCCCACTGAAACTAATGATGGGGCACTATTCCTTCCACTGACACCAATGATGGGGCATTATTCCTCCCATTGACACCAATGATAGGGCACTATTCCTCCCACTGACACCAATGATGGGGCACTATGCCTCCCAATTATACCAATGATGGTGCATTTAATCCCACTGACACCAAGACATTTTCTTCTCCACTGGCCACAGTCTGGCACCCCTAAAGTTTAAAGGATAGTCAACTGGTCTTTTGTTTATAAAGTTTGGAGACCCTGAACAACATAGCAATCCATGGCTCTTTCTGATCTTCAACAATAAAAATGGCTGTAGATATGAAAGCATGGTCGGACGTACGACTATGGCGATCCAACAAACAGAAGATGTCTCTTGGTCTGGCTCTGTGCATAGATATGAACATGCTTGCCACCCCATTAATGACACCCATTTGTGTAAATGAGACTCTTATGTGTTTTTGGACTTGGTATTGAGCATTCCTCTCGTTGGGCCAGAACTCACCTACAACAATTAGGCGCGAGGTGATGCTCTCCACGTATCGGCTGCCATCTTTGACCCCACACCAGTAGAATCCACTGTCCTTCTGGGATACGGACCTGATGGTGAGCACCAGCTCCTCGGTCTGGCAGGTGACCAGCTGACTATCTTGACTATCTTCCACTTCTCTCATAGGTTCACACTTGTTGTTTCCCCATCGGCACCAATACTTCTCAGCGGTTCTAAACCTACAGGGATAAGAGCAGGTGATTTTGGCCGGATCACCGGCGGGCACCTGGACAAATTTGTTTCCGGACAGTCCTGGGAGGTCTTCTGCAGAAAGATTCAGATTATATTACATATACACACAGTTTTTTCCAGTGTAACAATATTATAAAGCGTAGAATTCCAAAGAAAAGGCTTTTTTAATTTGTTGAGGAAAGAGATAATTTTTTTGCTGTGTCCTATACAGGGCAATTTCCCCTTCAGTTTCAGTCTTGGTGACACTTCCTGTGTCACCCAGTGCTATGCCTTGGATTGAACTTCTTGTGTCTCTTCAACTCTTGTCTCAGTGATACCAAGGGGGGGTCTCCATTAATCTGAACTTCCTGTGTCCATCACTCCTTGTCCCATGACACCCAGTGCTATGTCTTGAGTTGAACTTCCTGTGTCCCTTCACTTCGTGTCTCTGTGACACCAAGGAATCTCCCTTGGGCTGAATTTCCTGTGTCCCTCATTCTTTGTTCTAATGACACCCAATGCCATGCTTTGAGTAGTTGACCTTCCTGTGTCCCTTCACTTCCTGTCTCAGGGACACCAAGGGGTCTATCTTGAGCCAAACACCCTGTGTTTATTTTAGTCCCCGTGACACCCAGGGGAAATACTTCACTCCTGATCTATTTTTTTAGTAATATTGGCAAGAAATTTTATTTTTGAGAGGCAAACTGGAAAAAACACTGATCCTACCTTTCTCTCCTCATTTGTCCCAGTGGCACCTAAGGCTCTGCCTTGAGCTGAATTCAATGTCTCCCATCATTTCTTATCCTGATGCCCTCAGGACGGTGCTATGAGCTGAACAGTCACCTTACTTCCTGTCCCATTGACACCCTGGACTCCTTTATTAATGGAACTTCCAGTGTTACCTTATCTTCCGTCCCATTGACACCTAGCGTTTTGCTATGAGCTGAACTTCCAATGTCCCCTCACCCTCAGTACGAGTGACACCCTGGGCTCTGCTGTGAGAACATCTCTGGATTCCATACTTATCAACATTTGAGTCCCAGTCCCTGGGACCGTCACCCCCGACACAATGTCCACACTTGATACACCAACTTTCCAGGCAGTCCCGCCCAAATCACACCCACTTTCTGGACAGCCCCACCCCCAAATATAGAAAGCATCAAAATATATCACAATATCACTTCTGTGCTAAGGTATGGCACCAGTCCTTATGGGGAGGACCTCTCTAAATTCCAGGTGTCTTCGACACACAACCCACAGTCACAGTCACAGCCTCCTAGCACCCACTTAGCCTTGCTGTCCCCCTCTGGCTGGGGGATCCATATGCACTGTACATAGACAAACAAAACAGGGCACATGGGCCTTGTGCATGAATCATGACATATAAAAAGTATTGTACTCACAAAACCTGTGGAGCTTCAAGCCAAATGCAAATTTCCAATAGAACAGCCAGAACTGTTAAAACCCTTTCAGATAGACCAAAATGATGTCCCTGAGTTCTTACTTACAAGTTTTGAGCCCCCCCCCCCCATGCATCAGATCTGCCCATTATTACCCTTTTTTGAGTCACCGCCATGCTCAATAATGCCAATAAGGGTGATGCTGTGATCCCAGGACCCGGGACACAGCATTTTTGGGACAGAGGACTGAAATGCGGGACTATCCTGGCAAATCCGGGACAGTTAGCCTCTATGGACTTCTATTCTCCATATATTCAACAGAGGACTGAAATGCGTGACTATCCTGGCAAATCCGGGACAGTTGGTGTCATGGTTATGCAATAGAGGTTGTCTGTCAGCTTACCTGTCTCCATGTGTTCATCTCTAGAGACCAGCTGACCCTCACCTGACTGGTTTTATAACCTCTCCTCTAGCATGGCCCCACCCCAGGTCCTATCAGGGAACCCTATATAACCTGTGCACTGCAAGTCTGCAGTGCTGATCAACCATTGTGTGTTAGCCTCCGTGTGTACTTGCTGTGTTTCCTACGTCTGATTCCTGTTACCGACATTGGCCTGTTCTTGACTCTCCCTGTCTGCTTGTTACCCTGACCTTTGGCGTGTTATGTTTCTCTTTGTCTGCTAGTCGCCCTGACCCTTGGCTTACCCCTTACTTCCCTGTCGTTCCAGCCTGCTGCCTCCTTCCTCTTCTCCTGTAGTCTACGGTGAGCGTGAGCTGCGAGACCCCGGGGGCCGCGACTTGGAGCCAGACTGCAGCACAGTCCATCCTCAACACTAGGGGCTCTGGTGGACACCCGCTGGCTCTTAGACTCCACGCCCTGGGGAATCTATGCTCTAGCTCCCACTGGGATCCATGTTAGTTATCCTGTAGACCTGCTTCCTGAACCTTCCAGGGTTCAATCCGCAGCAGTCAGTCCTAGGGTTCACTACCTTAGTGGTGCACTTCCGACTCCTACAGAGTGCACCTGACAGTTGGCATCTATGGACTTCTATTCTCCATATATTCAACAGAGGACTGAAATGCGGGACTATCCTGGCAAATCCGGGACAGTTAGCCACTATGGACTTCTATTCTCCATATATTCAACAGAGGACTGAAATGCGGGACTATCCTGGCAAATCCGGGACAGTTGCCCTCTATGGCCTTCTATTCTCCATATATTCAACAGAGGACTGAAATGCGGGACTATCCTGGCAATTCCGGGACAGTTGGCCTCTATGGCCTTCTATTCTCCATATATTCCTTTGGAGAATCCATTAGGGGCTAAAAAATAAGACAGGGAAGAGAAGCAGAAAGTTTAACTCATAGCAATGCCTCCAGGACAGAAAATGAAGGAGAATCTACCTAATGGGGACAGAGACAGCAAATAAAATAAATAAATAAGAGCATTAAACTCTTCCCCAATCTAAAGCCTAAAAAGGAAAACTCGGCCAAGGGTTTCTGGTACCTCACTCACCTTTCGAGATCCTGACCTGTACGGCAGATGTTTGGTCATGCTTTTCACCGGTCATTACACACCAGTACCAGCCTTCGTCCTTCCTGGAGATGTTGGTCATGAGGACCTGCATCAGCCCGCTTGTAGAATTGTCATAAATGAGTACTGTTCCCTCATAGGCACTCTTCACGTACCCATCGGTTTTTACGATCAGATTGCAGACTCCGTCTTCCAGTTTGCACCAGAATTTCTCTGTGTAATTTTTTTTGGGGTTGTAATTGCACTGAGCGGACAGAGACCCTCCCAGCCTGGGGGTCAGTAGATGAGATCCTTGAGGAATGCCCGTCTCTGCAGATAATAAGTCAGAATTTACTTATAGTTAAATACATGAAGGTCATTATTCCAGAACTTATGCTTTTCAAGAGATTTCCGGAAGCTAATAGAAAGATTACTTGTACTAGGTGCATGCAAATGTATGACTTGAATACGAAGCCCGATTGAATTTTGAGGTTATATATCTGCCTGGTGGGCAGCTTTAATGTTAGCGCACCTTATTTTAAAGTGGAACTCCGGGTGAACAGATAAAGACAGCATTGGGCTGCACCCCCGGGATGTTTTTTTTTTTCTGAAGGACTTTTCATGAGGTCCAGCCATTCTGAGATTCACACAGCCCTGCCAGATGGAAGTCAGGTTGGTAACCTGAGTTTTCTTTACCGCAGTTAAGGTGTAAGTTCACCTTCAGGAAGATCCCCCATGCAATTCTATATCCTATGGATAGTACATACCAGCACTCCTATTGTAAATGGTGCATATGCTATTTTGGAGGCCTCACCACAAAAAAAAAACAAAAAACAGATGGCCAATCACCCCCCCCCCCGTCCTGTTCTTTATACCATGGGCTCAACAGTACAGTATTGCTCCCCCTCATGGTCTCTTGAGGGGGTGCAAGGGGGGCTATTTAAACTGTGCACGGTCTCCTTCTCTAGCTGAGCGTACCTAGAGGAGACCCTGCACTGTGCACGAGCATGCATTCACTCTCTCCTTCTCTAGCTGAGCTTAACTAGAGGAGGCCATGCACTGTGCAAGCACACACATTTAATTTCTCCTTCTTTAGCTGAGCTTAGCTAGAGGCGGCCCTGCCCTGTGCACGTGCAAGCACACACATTCCACACACATTCCCTTTCTCCTTCTCTAACTGGGCTTAGCTAAAGAAGGCTGTGCACTGTGCTTGTGCTGCATGTGCTCTCTCTTTCTCTAGCTGAACTTAGCTAGAGGAGCCCTGCACGTGCATGCATGTGCTCTCTCCTTCTCTAGCTGAGCTTAGCTAAAGGAGGCCCTGCACTGTGCATGTGCACGCATGTGCTCTCTCCTTCTCTAGCTGAGCTTAGCTAGAGAAGGCCCTGCACGTGCATGCATGTGCTCTCTCCTTCTCTAGCTGAGCTTAGCTAGAAGAGGCCCTGCACGTGCATGCATGTGCTCTCTCCTTCTCTAGCTGGGCTTAGTTAGAGGAGGCTGTGCAATGTGCACATGCATGCATGTGCTCTCTCCTTCTCTAGCTGAGCTTAGCTAAAGGAGGACCTGCACTGTGCATGTGCACGCATGTGCTCTCTCCTTCTCTAGCTAAGCTTAGCTAGAGGAGCCCTTAACGTGCATGCATGTGCTCTCTTCTTCTATAGCTAAGCTTAGCTAGAGTAGGCCCTGCACTGTGCATGTGCTGCACGTGCTCTTTCCTTCCTTAGCTGAGCTTAACTAGAGGAGGCCTTGCACTGTGCATGTGCTGCACGTGCTCTTTCCTTCCTTAGCTGAGCTTAACTAGAGGAGGCCTTGCACTGTGCATGCATCGCACACTGCACAGAGTTTGAATGGCCCAGAGCGGCTGCAATAGAGCACAGATGGAGCGGGAAGAGTGCTTGTGTGCAGTTTGAATGGCCCAGAGCAACACTAAAGGGTGCAATTATTGTAATGTTCAGCAAGTCCTGCCAAAGGGGGAGGGTGGGGGCCGGCAATTGGCCCCCCTAACAGATGCATCTGTAATGGGAGGACGTGCATCATTTACAACAGGAGGATATCCGGTATGTACTATCCATATAGGATACAGAATGAACTGGGGTCATTTTTAGAAAATCTTCCTGAAAGTGAACTTACACATTAAATGATGCTTAGCTCTCCACCCCAGCCTGTGATTGGACGGCAAAAGAAGCACCTGAATACTGATATGCTACCCCTCCGCTCCAGTGCTGGGACAAGGTCATCCAGCGCCCAGGGAAAAGATGCCAAACTGCACCCCCCCTTGCCTTAGGGTTAGGTTCAGGGTGCCCCCCACCCCTGTAATATACCATTGCGCCAGGGGCAGCCGCCCCTCCTGCCCACCCCTTGTCCACGCCCTGCTCTGCTCTCTCCTCCTCCTGCCACCATGTTCCTTGTCAGGGTGCCCATACCTGATTGGCTCCTATTGCTGCCCTCCCCAATCTGAGTGATGTTGTACAGGGGATTACTAGAGGCTAACACCAGTACAGATTCAGGTACTTACACTACCTGTGCATTGGATACATAATTGCGTTAATCGTGTATTTCAGATTTAGTTGCGTTGAACGCGGGTCACAGTTTTTTCTTACCTTCATTGATCCTTAAATCAAAACTTGGCGTATCTTTGGCTTCATCGGGGTTGTCAGAGCCGCAGGTATAGTACGCGGCGTCTTGATTGCGCACCTGCACCATTTTTACAGTGAAGGTCCCCGCCTTCTTGTCAGCGGTAACTCTCCCTTCGTAGCTGGGGTCTGTCTTCCCCGTGCTGTCGATGATGTCCCGGCAGCCAGTTTTGGTGACCTTGCACAGAAATTTCCTCTGTGTGGCGTCCTGCTCATTATAATTACACTTAAAGATGACGGAGCCCCTCAGCTCGGCGTAGAGAAGTGTGGCTTCCTCTGAGACCTTGACATCTGTTGTGGAAATAGCGGAGAAAAGGCTCAGAATGGTTTCATTCAACAGCTGATGGGGGCCACAAAAAATTCAATGCTCATCAGCACAACTGCAAGTGTCCGGACAATTAATTACATCTTTTTTTTTAGCCTTTAAGAATGTGCAAAAATCTGGAGCCCCCCTAGACTAAAATGTAAAGATCTTATGTTTTTTTCAATGAGGAACTACCTTGATGAAATTATCTTCACATAAGCATTCGTCCCCCAATCACATCAGAGGTCCCCCTTCATGTCACAGTTACCCCATCACTTCTGAGTTTACCCTATCTCTTACATGAGAGCCACCCCCCCCCATCATATTAGAGTCCCTCCATCACCTCCAAGTCCCCCCCCATCCCCAGAGAGTCTTCTCTTACCATCAGAACCCCCCCATCAGGAGCCCCTTAATCAAAGACTCCCCCCATTACTTTAGAGTTCCTTCCTATACATTAGAGAGCCCCCTTACATGAGACCCCCCATCACCACAGAGTGCTTTCATTCAATCAGAGGCACCCAGTCCGCCCCCATCATAGACCACCCCAGTCACAAAGAAGTCCCCCCCCCCATCACAGAGTCTCCTAATCACACAGTCTGCTCCCCATCACAAACCCCCAAATCACACATTCCCTATCACAGACCTCCCGATCACACAGTCCACCCCCCATCACAAAGCCCCCCAGTCACACAATCTTCCCATCACAGAGCCCCGCAATCACACATCCCCCCCATCACAGAGCCCCCCCAATCACACATTTCCCCCATCACACAGTCCCCCATCACACAGCCCCCCATCACACAGCCCCCCATCACACAGCCCCCCATCACACAGCCCCCCATCACACAGTCCCCCCCATCACAGAGCCCCCCATCACACAGCCCCCCATCACACAGTCCCCCCCATCACAGAGCCCCCAATCACACAGTCCCCCCGTCACAGAGCCCCCCATCACAGAGCCCCCCATCACAGAGTCCCCAATCACACAGTCCCACATCACGCAGTCCCCCCACTACAGAGCCCCCAATCACACTGTCCCCCCCATCACAGAGCCCCCATCACACAGTCCCCCATCACACAGTCCCCGTCACACAGTCCCTCATCACACTGTCCCCAATCACACTGTCCCCCCCATCACACAGTCCCCCCATCACACAGTCCCCATCACACAGTCCCCCCGTCACACAGTCCCCCATCACACAGCCCCCCCATCACAGAGCCCCCAATCACACAGTCCCCCATCACACAGTCCCCTTATCACAGAGCCCCCAATCACACAGTCCCCCATCACACAGTCCCCATCACACAGTCCCCATCACACAGTCCCCCCGTCACACAGTCCCCCATCACACAGCCCCCCCATCACACAGTCCCCCATCACAGAGCCCCCAATCACACAGTCCCCCCGTCACAGAGCCCCCCATCACAGAGCCCCCCATCACAGAGTCCCCAATCACACAGTCCCCCATCACGCAGTCCCCCCACTACAGAGCCCCCAATCACACTGTCCCCCCCATCACAGAGCCCCCATCACACAGTCCCCCATCACACAGTCCCCATCACACAGTCCCCCATCACACAGTCCCCAATCACACTGCCCCCCCATCACACAGTCCCCCCATCACACAGTCCCTCCGTCACACAGTCCCCCATCACACAGCCCCCATCACACAGTCCCCATCACACAGTCCCCATCACACAGTCCCCAATCACACTGTCCCCCCAATCACACTGTCCCCCCAATCACACAGTCCCCCCATCACACAGTCCCCCATCACACAGTCCCCCCATCACACAGCCCCCCATCACACAGCCCCCCATCACACAGTCCCCCCCATCACAGAGCCCCCAATCACACAGTCCCCCCGTCACAGAGCCCCCCATCACAGAGCCCCCCATCACAGAGTCCCCAATCACACAGTCCCCCATCACGCAGTCCCCCCACTACAGAGCCCCCAATCACACTGTCCCCCCCATCACAGAGCCCCCATCACACAGTCCCCCATCACACAGTCCCCGTCACACAGTCCCCCATCACACAGTCCCCAATCACACTGTCCCCCCCATCACACAGTCCCCCCATCACACAGTCCCCATCACACAGTCCCCCCGTCACACAGTCCCCCATCACACAGCCCCCCCATCACAGAGCCCCCAATCACACAGTCCCCCATCACACAGTCCCCTTATTACAGAGCCCCCAATCACACAGTCCCCCCATCACACAGTCCCCATCACACAGTCCCCATCACACAGTCCCCCCGTCACACAGTCCCCCATCACACAGCCCCCCATCACACAGCCCCCCCATCACACAGTCCCCCATCACAGAGCCCCCAATCACACAGTCCCCCCGTCACAGAGCCCCCCATCACAGAGCCCCCCATCACAGAGTCCCCAATCACACAGTCCCCCATCATGCAGTCCCCCCACTACAGAGCCCCCAATCACACTGTCCCCCCCATCACAGAGCCCCCATCACACAGTCCCCCATCACACAGTCCCCATCACACAGTCCCCCATCACACAGTCCCCAATCACACTGCCCCCCCCATCACACAGTCCCCCCATCACACAGTCCCTCCGTCACACAGTCCCCCATCACACAGCCCCCATCACACAGTCCCCATCACACAGTCCCCATCACACAGTCCCCAATCACACAGTCCCCCATCACACAGTCCCCTTATCACAGAGCCCCCAATCACACAGTCCCCCCATCACACAGTCCCCATCACACAGTCCCCATCACACAGTCCCCCCGTCACACAGTCCCCCATCACACAGCCCCCCATCACACAGCCCCCCCATCACACAGTCCCCCATCACAGAGCCCCCAATCACACAGTCCCCCCGTCACAGAGCCCCCCATCACAGAGCCCCCCATCACAGAGTCCCCAATCACACAGTCCCCCATCACGCAGTCCCCCCACTACAGAGCCCCCAATCACACTGTCCCCCCCATCACAGAGCCCCCATCACACAGTCCCCCATCACACAGTCCCCATCACACAGTCCCCCATCACACAGTCCCCAATCACACTGCCCCCCCCCATCACACAGTCCCCCCATCACACAGTCCCTCCGTCACACAGTCCCCCATCACACAGCCCCCATCACACAGTCCCCATCACACTGTCCCCCCAATCACACAGTCCCCCCATCACACAGTCCCCCATCACACAGTCCCCCTGTCACACAGTCCCCCCATCACACAGCCCCCCATCACACAGTCCCCATCACACAGTCCCCATCACACAGTCCCCATCACACAGTCCCCATCACACAGTCCCCAATCACACTGTCCCCCCAATCACACAGTCCCCCCATCACACAGTCCCCCATCACACAGTCCCCCCGTCACACAGTCCCCCCATCACACAGCCCCCATCACACAGTCCCCATCACACAGTCCCCCCATCACACAGTCCCCATCACACAGTCCCCCCATCACACAGTCCCCAATCACACTGTCCCCCCCATCACACAGTCCCCCATCACACAGTCCCCCCGTCACACAGTCCCCCATCACACAGCCCCCATCACACAGTCCCCATCACACAGTCCCCCCATCACACAGTCCCCCATCACACAGCCCCCCCATCACAGAGCCCCCAATCACACAGTCCCCCATTACACAGTCCCCCATCACAGAGCCCCCCATGACACAGTCCCCCCATCACAGAGCCCCCCATCACACAGTCCCCCCATCACAGAGCCCCCCATGACACAGTCCCCCCATCACAGAGCCCCCCATCACACAGTCCCCCCATCACAGAGCCCCCCATCACACAGCCCCCCCATCACACAGTCCCCCCATCATAAAGCTCTGGATTTATGCGTTGTCGTGGTGTGGGCGCACTGACCACCAATATCCAAGCAGCGAATGAGGATGTGCGTCCTGGTCCTAGAGTGCCATTGGTTCTTAGGGTGCTGGTGGCCGGGCCTGTCCACACCATGGCAACTCCAGGGAAAACCAGATCCTGTGCCCGGGGGGAACCAAAAAGGCACCCCATTTAGGAAACACAGGTATAGAATCCCCCACCCTTCCAAGCTAATTCCAAGGTTCCGAAATTCCAAATTTTCGGAAATTCAATTTTTCGGAAATTCGGAAATTTGAAATTCGCAAATTCGAAATTTCGCAAATTGAACAATTTGGAAATTTCGTAATCAATAAATTTTTCAAAATTTGTTAAAAAACTAATTCGGAACTAAACGAATGTCTAATTTTTATTCAATTACCCTGTTTGCTCGAAAATAAGCCCTACCCTGAAAATAAGACCTACAAGGACTACAAGGGGGGTAGGGCTTATATTGCAGCCATCACCGACAATCACGCTAGGTCTTATTTTCGGGGAAACAGGATAGTAGTGGGGGGGGGGGGGCACACCAATTAAAATACATTTATGTTTTTGGTTGTAACATGACAAAATGTGGAAAATGTCAAGGGGTGTGAATACTTTTTCAAGGCATCTTATTTTTAGCAGATTTGATTGGATCGGATGCCCGGCGGGTGTCAGTGGACACATGTCTGCTGCCATCCACCACCCCATAGGGAACAATGGGCGGTCCGATCGGTTTTTCAGGCTGACCCGATCGGTCCGCTGGTGTGAAAGGGGCCCCAAGGCAAGCCCCGTGAATGGAATTGGGGTGTGGGGGGTGCGGTGTGACGTCACAATTACCTTCAAAAACGGAGAGGGTGAGAACTCCTTTGATCCCGTTCTCATCCGGCCCGATGCCGCATATATAAGTGCCTTCGTCTCCCTTCAGTAATCCAGTGATGGTGACAGTAAAAAAACTTTGCCCTCTGGAGTCGACCAGCTTAATCCGCTCCAGGAACTGGTTGGACGCGTAACCGCTGTCGGAGACGACCGTCTGTTTGCATCTCCCGGGGCGGGAGCCCTGCAGGCAGCAGAACTTGCGGCTGTATTTGTTGGCCTTGGGCGTTGGGGAGTAAAAGCACTGGATGGTGACGTCCCCGTACTCCGTCCCGCTCACTTTCCGCGGACAGGCGATTTCATCGGACTCTGCGTGGAAACAGCAAATAATAGAAACGGTGAAATATCAGTTTACTGATTATCTTTTAAACCCCAACTAGAGTAGAAAAGCCTGTCCCCCTGCCAGCATGCTGCAGAAAAGGATCCTAGTTTTCTACGTGGAAGCAGTGGTCTCTCTGCAGAGGTCTGAGATGCCCCCTGCTGAGTCAGAACTAGAGCCCCCCCCACCAATCAGAAGGGAGCATGAGCTTTGCTGGTTGGAGGGTTATAGGTTTGACTCAACAGCCACAGCTTGAGTAGAAAAGCCTCTCTCCTGCCAACACGCTGCAGAAAGGGATCCTAGCTATCCGTATGGAAGCAGTGGTTTCTCGGCAGAGGTCTGCCATGGCCCCTGATGGGTCACAGCTGGAGCTCCCCAATCAGCAGGGAGAAGGAGCTTTGATTGGAGAACTCTCGCTCTGACTCAGCAGGTGGGTGTGGCAGACCTCTGCGGAGAGACTACGGCTTTCACACAGATGTCTGCCACGCCCCCTGATGAGTCACAGCTGGAGCTCCCCAATCAGCTGCAAAGCCTTACAGCTGGACTTCTTGAGAAAGCAGCCACAGAGTTATAGGCCTGACTCAGCAGCCACAGCCTGAGTAGAAAATCCTGTCCCCTGCCACCATGCTGCCGAGAAGGATCCTTTGCTCTGTATGTGGAAGCAGTGGTCCCTCTGCAGAGGTCTGATAAGCCCCCTACTGAGTCAGCACTAGAGCTCCCCAATCAGAAGGGAGCATGAGCTTTGCTGGTTGGAGGTTTAAAGGTTTGACTCAGAAGCCATAGCTTGAGTAGAAAAGCCTGTCCCCTGCCAGCATGCTGCAGAGAAGGACCACTTTCTCTCCATGTGGAAGCAGTGATCTGTCTGCAGAGGTCTGACATGCCCCCCATCCCCGCTGGGTCAGACCTGTAACTCTCAAACCAGCAAAGCCCATGTTCCCTTCTGATTTGAGAGCTCTGACTCAGCAGGGGAAATGTCAGACCTCTGCAGAGAGCCCGCAGCTTCCCATGGAAAGCACCGGGTCCTTGTCTGCAGCATGCTGGCAGGGGACAGGCTTTTCTACTCAAGCCGTGGCTACTGAGTCACACCTATAACCCTCCAACCAGCAAGGCTCATGCTCCCTTCTGATTTGAGTGCTCTAACTCCGACTCTGCAGGGGGCATGTCAGACTTCTGCAGAGAGACCACTGCTTTCTCATGGACAGCAATGGGTCCTACTCTTCAGCACGCTGGCAGGGGACAGGATTTTCTGCTCAGGCTGTGGCTACTGAGTCCGACCTACAACTCTACAACCAGCAAATGTTTCCTTCTGATTGGAGTGCTTTAGCTCTAAAGCAGGGGGCATGTCAGACCTCTGCAGAGAGAACACTGCTTCCACATGGAGAGCAGAGGTGTCCTTCTCTGCCGCATCCTGGCAAGGCACAGGCTTTTCTACCCATGGGACGCCATTGTTTTGTGGCACCTGCAATGCATTTAGCTCCTTTAAAATGAATTCAGTTGGGTTTTAAGCAACCAGTGTTTGGATATTTGTATACATTGTATCCATTACAAGCCCTGGAAGTTATTTTCCATAATAACATTCATGAATTAAGGTTTACATTTAACCCCTTGCTTACCCGGCACCTAAACCCCCTTCCTGCCCAGACCAATTTTCAGCTTTCAGCGCTCTCACACTTTGAAGGACAATTACTCGGTCATACAACACTGTACTCAAATGACATTTTTATCATTTGTTTCACACAAATGGAGCTTTTTTTTTGGTGGTATTTATTCACCACGGGGGTGGGGGGGGGGGAGAGGTTTATTTTTTGCTAAACAAACAAAAAAAGACAGAAATTTTTGGAAAAAAAAAAATTTTTCATAGTTTGTTAAAAAATTTTTGCAAACGGGTAATTTTTCTCCTTCATTGATATTCGCTGATGATGGGCATTGATACGACGGCACTGATGGGCCCTGGTGGGCTGCACTAATAGGCACTGATGGGCTGCACTGATAGGCACAGATAAGACGACACTGATAGGCACTGATAAGATGGCACTGATGGGCACAGCTAAGATGGCACCGATTGGCACTGATGGGTGGCACTGATAGATGTCACTGATGGGTACTGATAGGTGGCACTGATGGGCACTGGTAGGTGGCACTGATGGGCATTGGTAGGTGATATTGATAGGCAGCACTGGTGGGCTGCACTGATAGGCACAGAGAAGGCGACACTGATAACATGGTACTGATGGGCACTGATAAGACGGCACTGATGGGCCCTGTTGGGCTGCACTGATGGGCTGCACTGATGGGCACTGATAGGTGGCACCGATAGGCACTGATGGGCTGCACTGATAGGCACAGATAAGGCGACACTGATGGGCACTGATAAGACGACACCGATGGGCCCTGATGGGTGGCCCTGATGGGTGGCACTGATGGGTGGCACTGATAGATGTCACTGATAGGCACTTTTAGGTGGCACTGATGGGCGGCACTGATGGGCATTGGTAGGTGGTATTGATAGGCAGCACTGGTGATGAGACACTGATTGGTGACATTTATAAGTGGCACTGTGGGCACTGATAGGTGATACTGTGGGCACTGATGGGTGGTACTGTGGGCACTGATAGGTGACACTGTTGGCACTGATGGGTAGTACTGTGGGCACTGGTTGGTGGCGCTGGTGGGCACAGAAGCCTCTGCAGAGGCCCTCCATGATCGGAGCTGATGTCCCTCTCACAGCCTCCGGTGATCAGCTTTTTTTTCCTACCAGCGTGAGGAGGAAAAATAGCCGATTACCGACTCTGTTTACATCACATGATCAGCTGTCATTTCATTGGCTGACAGCTGATCACGTGGTAAGGGTTCGGGATTGACCCCCGATCTGTAGTCAGCCGATTCTCAAAGCCTCGCTAATCACAAAGCACGCCTTGCGCGCGCCCTGCAGGGGGTGCGCAGGCCGCTCGAGCGCAGGAGGTCGTCTATGGACCCCCTTTCGGCATTAGCGCGGACGGGAGGTGGTTAAAATACAACAAAATCCATGCAGTCCTGAAATCTACACAGCTCTGCCACACAGCCCAGCCTTGTCTGGCCGGGCAGGAGACCTGATTTTTCTGTGCTGCAGTTCGGTAACACTTACAAGTCTTGTCCCCCCCCCCCCCCCCCAGGGGCCAATGACTGGGCAGTGATAGGAGAAACAGCATAACAGATAAGCTCATCTCTATGACACTCTGTTCTCTCCTCCTCGCAGCATGCTCCTTGTTAGGACACATCAGCGCTCCAACTGATTGGCTCCTAGTGCTGCTTCTCCTTCATCCAATCTAAGCTCTGCTGTACGGGGGTGGGGGGGACTTTAAAAGGCAGATACAAAGTCACATTCAGGTACTGCTTGCTTTAAAAAAAAATGCCACATTGTAGAAATGATTACAGAGCTGTGTGAATTATTAAACTAAAAAAAGAAGATTTGTAACTGAGTTTTGTTCTAATTAAAACCTTTGGTTCGGACCTTCCTCCTTCTTTGGCTCTGATTGCTGAATTTCAGCCATGCCTGACGGACTGGAACAGCCTCCGCCATTGTCTTCCATTCTCAGCACTTACTTTTATTTTCGATTCCGAAAAAAACTGAAACGGAAAAACTCATCCAAAGAAAAAAACAAAACAAAACTGCTACGATCTGTGGCAGGGGGCGCTATACATGAAAAGAAAAGAACCTTCCTCCTTTAACCACTTCAGCCCCCCGGGAAGATTTGCCCCCTTTTCCTGAACAGGCCATTTCTTGCCGATTCGGCGCTGCGTCGCTTTAACTGACAATTGCGCGGTCGTGCGACGCTGTACCCAAATCAAATTGACGTCCTTCCCCCCCCCCACAAATAGAGCTTTCTTTTGGTGGTATTTGATCCCCTCTGCAGTTTTATATCTTATCCTCTGGCGCCATCTAGCGGCCAAAGTGCAAAAGGACTGAATCTTTATTTTCTTTTCACTTTTCAAGTTGACCTGGAAGTTTTTGTTTGTTTATATCTGGACATTAACTTGACCTGCCCACAATGCACAGTGACTCCCATGATCCTTGGGGAGCAGAACTGCATTGTGGGAAGCTTATAAAAAGGCTGGGAGTGGCCATCTTAGCTCTGTTGGAGACGCATGCCCAGCCTGGGAGGATCTGTGTGAGGTCCCCAGCCCAGTGCGGCCTACCCTGTGTGGAGCGGAACAGCAGCCAGCGATCCTGCCTTACATCACTGCGTACTGGAGCAGCAGTGTGATCGTTCCAGAGACCCTTGAAGGAGGTAACCGAGGACTCCCGGTCGTCAGTAAAGTGCAACAGCGTGACGGCGTGGCCGCAGCGAACGAACTGAGATACAGGGGAGAAAGAACCCTGCACATCAGAGCGCAGTCTCCTGACAGCATTGTCCTGGTTGGGTGAGAGGGCTGAGGCCCACAAGTTTCTTTGACGCACTTTCATACATCAGTTTACACAAGACATAGTTGCTGGGACCCGTAGTCCCACAAGCAAAGCCAAGAGGATTCAATACTAAGTCACTGCATCAAAGTTAGTTATAGCTCTGCTGCATCAGGACTTTGCTTTATATATCAGGTTACTTTGTTAAGGAATCATTAACCATTGGATTACAAAATTACCTTGTTGCTAGCAGAAGAAAAGAAGATAAAGGAGGAATGTTAAGTAACACATAAGGCCTTGGGTTATTTTATTATATCAGGGGGGTGTGATATTACCAGAGGTAGCTCCCTAGTGTTGTATTATACTTGATCAAAGTTAGTTATAGCTCTGCTGCATCAGGACTTTGCTTTATATATCAGGTTACTTTGTTAAGGAATCATTAACCCTTGAATTACAAAATTACCTTGTTGCTAGCAGAGGAAAAGAAGATAAAGAAGGACTGTTAAGTAACACATAAGTCCTTGGGTTATTTTATTATATCAGGGGAGTGTGATATTACCGGAGGGAGCTCCCTAGTGTTGTATTATACTTGATCAAAGTTAGTCATTTGATTTAGTACAGCTTTAAGCACGCAGGAAATAGGACAGTGTTTAGAGTGAGATACATTGACTCTGACGGTATCTTATTTACTTTGTTATACCTCTCATATATTATTTCAGACATTATACACCTGTATTGTACCTTTGTAAAGTTTAGTTGTCTGTCAGACTATGTTGGTCTGACAGCACAACCATTGTAGTTTAACCCTTCTAATACAACTACAGTAAATACGGTTATTATTTAAGTACAACTGTGTGAGCGTGGTTTTACTCTTCATCACCAGCCAAGAGGAGGGTAAGGAAACTACAGACAGGTATATTATATTGAGTATTGTGAACTTGTCTTTGTGATTTCTGTTTGATTGCACACTATTACACCACAGCTTCGTCAGGGGGACTGAGATATTCAAGGGGGTATAAAGCAGAGTACAGGCCCAAAATAAATCAGCAGCTCTGTCAGAGAGGTTACCTGGTTGGGCGTCGGTGCGCGTCGGTGCGCGCCGGGGCGCGTTGGTGCGCGCGTTCCTGTGCGTGCTGGGGCGCGTGCTTCTGGGGGAACTGGCGCGTCTAGACTGGCTGGCCGCGTTGTGCATGGTGGTGCTGGTGTGCGCGCCGGTGTCCGGGGGCGCGTGCGGGTGCGCGGGCGTCTGTGCGTATCGGCGCGCGCACGAGCATGGCGTTTGGCGCCAATCAGCCTATTTAGGTCTGTTGTTATCTCTGATCTGTGCTGCCTGATCAACAGCTCTGTGCCTAGTTCCTGTTCCCTGTTTCCTGTTCCTAGTTCCTGTGTTCCTGAGTTCCTGATCTGTTGACGACCCGGCTTGCCTTTGGATTCTTCTGACCTCCGCCTGCATCTGACCCCGGCTTGTTTTGACCTTGCTTCTGCCTGCTCCTCCTGTACCTCTGCTGCCCGCCTGTTGCCAAACCCAGCCTGTGCATTGACCTGTCTTTAGCTCCTGCCCAGCATCCGTTGCCTGTGCCTCTAAGCTTCACCTGCTGACTGAAGACTGCTAGCTTCCGAAATACGGACTCCTGCACAGGCTCTCATACCACTCCGCACTTGTGTGCTTCCTGTCTGCTCTACCAGGGGCCGCAAGTCGGATACGTAAGGGAGCCTACCCTCTGCCCAAGTGGACTCTCCGGTCTGGTAAGTGAGAGACCTGACAAGCTCCTTCGGGGGTCAGTGCTACACTAATATTTTTTCTTCTTTTACTATATGTACACAGTTTTATAGCTTACGAGTAAACATTAATTACAAAGCAATCGATTCCCAGAGCACCCTGGGATAGTTAAAAAAACAAAAACAAAATATGGTTGGTAGTACCATGCAAGGCGCCTCCATCCCCATTGTACATACAAATGCAGAACTCCCGAAATGCGTTGGGTCACCATAGATCACCATAGATTGAGTCCAAGTGGTAGATGGACCTTGTTGGGGTCTGGAGTGCACCACAAGGTAGTGGACCCTACGGCTGATTGCTGCGGATGGAGCTCTAGGTGATACAGGAGAGCAGGTACTCTGTAGCACCAACACGGATCACACTGGGAGCTAGAGCATGAGATTTCCCAGGGCGCAAAATCTAAGAGCCAGCGGGTGTTCACCAGAGGCCCCTAGTGGTGGGGATGGATTTAGCTGCAGTCTGGCTCCAGGTCCCAACCCCTATGGCCTCCCAGCTCACGCTGACGATAGACTACAGGAAGGTAGAGAGGAAGTAGCAGATTGCAACAACAAAGGATAGTCAGGAGATAGCCAAAGGTCGGGGCAACAAGCAGGCAAGGATAGTCAGGAGATAGCTAAAGGTCGGGGCAACAACAAAGGATAGTCAGGAGATAGCCAAAGGTCAGGGGCACCAAGCAGGTAAGGATAGTCAGGAGATAGCCAAAGGTCGGGGCAACTAGCAGGTAAGGATAGTCAAGAACAAGCCAAGATCGGTAACTGGAATCAGACGTAGAACACACAGCAAGTTGCACACGGAAGCCAAATACACAATATTGATCAGCAGGGCTGGCTTGCAATGCACAGGTTAATATAGAGTTCCCTGATAAGGGCTGGGGTGGAGCCATGCTTTAAGGAGAGATTACTTAAGCAGCCAGGTGAGAGTGGCTGGGCTCTTAAGCTGAACACATGGAGAGGTAAGCTGACAGACAAACATTACTGCATATCCATGACAACACCTTTCTCCGGTGTTTGTATATTGGAGATATATGAGATTTTTAAGGTGCATATTAAATCAATAGAAAAATCAATAGGAAAAAATAATTAAAAAGTGTACATTTTATTAATACCATAAAAATAACGTAATTGCATTAGAGAAGACTCATACAGTACAGTCCTTAAAGGTACAGCACGATGGTGTGGTTCCCAACATGTTTCGCCCTACAATGGGGCTTCCTGAGAGGATGGTGTCCAAATGAATATCAGAGCCCTCCCAAGATATATTGCAATTGATAATGGTTCAGGGGGTCAGGCACACCATCATGCTGTACCTTTAAGGACTGTACTGTAGGAGTCTTCTCTGCAAAACTCTGCATTTGTACGTACAATGGGGATAGAGGTGCCTCGCAGGGTACTACCAACCCCATATTTTGTTTTTTTTTAATAGCAATTATTAGGTGGAAAACACCTGCTGCCCACTTTTGGTTGGCTGTACCCGACATTCCAGTCCTAGAACATTATTATATTCATGTCTGCTTTGCATTACGTAGAATTGCTCACTTGCAGGTGTGCTGCGTGTCTTGCCCCCCCCCCCCCCCCCGGTGGCTGAGGCGGTCTTTTTCCCGAGCAATGCCGATCCATCATCCATTGTCCCCGCTCGTCCCATCCTGGATGGGCGGCACCAGTGAGATGCATCAGCGTTGGGGCACATAGCACTGGCCTAGCCAACATGTCGCGGCTTACGGATCACGTGATTACTGTCACGTGACTCGCACTCCTGCGTTGTCCTTTCCCCTACGATGACCAGGGCTGGTGGGGTTCATTTTCAGTCCCACCTTCCCCCTTGGGTGTCGTCCATCCAGTGTTGGGAGGGCTCCTGTGATGGGCCTGTAGGGCTATAAACAGCAGGGCTCAGACACTAGACATGTTTCGTTACAAATTCGTTTTTTTTACGAATTTTCGACAAATTTGTTAATTCGTAAACATCTCAATTAACGAAAACCTGTTTAACAAATTTTTCCGAATATACGAAAATTTGTAAATTCGAAAGTTCGAAAATTTGAAAATTCGGAAATTTGAAAATTTGAAAATTCGTAAATTCTTAAATTTGAAAATCCAAAAATCCGAAAAAATTCAAAAATATGAAATAATAATTAACTAAAAGTAACTTAACTATTACTAACTATTAAATTATAGGATTAATAATTAATTTAGAATCAATATAGAATTAATATTAAATTAGGGTCGTTGTCCTGCTGGAAGGTGAACCTTCGTAAATTCGTAAATTTGTAAATTCGTCAATTCGAAAATACGAAAAACCTAAAATAAGAAAGAAAATCTGAAAAATCGAAAGAATAACTAACTAACTAACTAACTAATAACTGACTATTAAATTATAGGTATTTTAATTTCCTTTCAAATTTGTCTGCTAGTGAACGTAACAAATACGAAATTTTCCAAAATTATGAATTATCCGAAATAACGAATGCCGCATCTAAAAGAATGGAATGTAAGGAATTAATAATAATGAATAACAATAATAATAATAAAAACGTTTTATTATTATTATTGTTATTTATTAATTCATTCCATCCCATTTGTTTAGATACGGCATTCGTTATTTCGGATAATTCGTAACTTCAGATAAATTCGTATTTGTTACGTTCACTAACAGCCAAATTTGAAAGGAAATTCCAATACCTATAATTTAATAGTCAGTTATTAGTTAGTCAGTTAGTTATTCTTTCGATTTTTCAGATTTTCTTTCTTATTTTAGGTTTTTCGAATTGACGAATTTACAAATTTACGAAGGTTCACCTTCCAGCAGGACAACCACCCGAAACATCCAGGCAGAGCTACAATGGAATGTTTTAGATCAAAGCATATTCATGTGTTAGAATGGCCCAGTCACAGTCCAGACCTAAATCCCATTGAGAATCTGTGGCAAGACTTAAAAAAATTGCTGATCACAGACGCTCTCCATCCAATCTGACAGAGCTTGAGATATTTTGCAAAGAAGAATGGGCAGAAATGTCCCTCTCTAGATGTGCAAAGCTGGTAGAGACACCCCCAAAAAGACTTGTAGAGAAAGGGGGTTCTACAAAGTATTGACTCCGGGGGGCGCCATACAAATGCCCCCCCACACTTTTCACATATTTATTTGTAAAAAAATTTGAAAACCATTTATCATTTTCCTTCCACTTCGCAATTATGTGCCACTTTGTGTTGGTCTATCACATAAAATACCAATAAAATACATTTACGTTTTTGGTTGTAACATGAGAAAATGTGGGAAATTTCAAGGGGTATGAATACTTTTTTCAAGGCACCGTATAGGAAAAACCAAGCAGAGAAAACGCCTTCTAAGTGCAGAAATAGAACACTTTAATGACAAGGAAGGTTTAAAAACACTTACAGGATAGAAGTGAAAAATGAATCCATACCGTCCAGCGGGATGCCTCCTGGGAGTCAAGACAGCTGCAGGTGGAAGTTCCAGCCCACCAGTGGTGGGAAACACTGTCTCTCTGATCCAAGTCGGAGGGCCGTGCTGTCCGGACCAGCATGGAATCCAGGCAACCGGAAGTGACGTCAGAGTGGGTGGTACATGTTTCGGGGGCATGCCCAGTCGCTCCTTCTTCAAACCAATTTGGTCGGCTGGAACTTCCACCTGCAGCTGTCTTTAGGAGGCATCCCACTAGACATTATGGATTCATTGATATGCATGTTTTTTACTTCCATCTTGTAAGCGTTTTTAACCCTTCCTCGTCATTAAAGGGTTTTATTACTGCACTTAGAAGCGCCTTCTTCTCTGCTTTGTTTCATCATAGATGCTATGACACACTTATCATGGACTACTTGATCACTGTATGTAACCAGATGTAATGGATCTGCATATTTGGGCCAACTGTTTGGTATTAGGACACCTTTCTCCGGTGTTATTGCTGGCATATACTCAATAAACCTGTACTATGTTTTTATTACTGGCTGTGTGGAGCTTCATCTAAAGTCCCAATGGGCCAAAACTCTGCATCTGTGGGATAGGTCAAAAGACAACAGCTGACTGCAACTCTTGAGGGTGCCTTTGTCTGATTGAAACCTCAGATGCCACCATCCAGCAGGGGAGAAGTTACTGCTCTGATTTATTCGTTGGATCGTCTAGATTTTACTTTGAGCTTGAGCGAAGATGGATCGACTTCAGTACAACCAGCTTGCCCATGAATGGATCGAATCTCGGCCAGTCCCTGCTGAACTGGCCGACATTCGATCCATCTATGGGCAGGCTGGTTGCACCCAAGTCCATCCAATCTCAGTCGGTCCCTGTTGAACCGTCCAATATTTGATCCATCTACGGCCGGCTTTGAGGTCAACTATGGTGGCACCTAGTGGCCACAGTGGGGAGCTACACCAGGCATTCCTGTGCCCCTACGCTGCAGTCACAATCAACTGGGCCTGTTCTTTAATGTTGAAGACATTTTTCAGGTTATCAAAGTGGCAGTTCCAAATAGGGTCAGAAACAGACTCCATCATTTACAGCCACGTGGGTACCTTCCTCCATTCGCTATCAGTCAAGGCAGATGTTGATAGTCCACCAATGTAATGAGAGGTGGGAAAGTATGTGAACACATTAGATTTAGAGAACACAGTGATTTGGCAAACTTTCACACCCCTCGTCATGATCCTGGACACCGAAAGTCTGCCTAATAAAGTGTCCATTGAGCCTATCATGTCACATTTTTCCAGTAGCAGTACCAACAATAACCTTCCACTTGCCAGTTTTGGGAAATATTTTGAGAATTGTGGGCTTGAGCAACAGTACACCCATCACTTGCAACACTTCCCGATGAAACGTTCCATTTTAGTTATTTTAGGCAACTCACCAGCTCCGGGGATCAATACGATGTAAATCAAACCCAACAAAAACACTGGGTTATTCATGGCGACCCAGAAGGAGGATCCAGGAATTGGTTCTCTGTTTTTCCACTTCTTATGAAATCTGAGAAGAACAATGAAAAGATTTATAAACCAAGGGGAAATTCTAGAATAAGATCTTTGAGCACGGTGAAGGAACTGGCAAAATTGGCGTGGCATCCATCCATCTCATCAATATAAAATAGAGCAAAAGGGAAGAAGACATATCCAAAATAAAGGAGAACATTTACCAAAACTGACCATGATTGCTCAAGCTGCAATAGAATTTAGGGAACCTTAAAGTGAGCTTCAGGCATGCCAAAGCAGCCTTTAAACCATAGTTGCACAACCTGTGGCCCTCCAGCTGTTACGGAACTACAAGATATAAGACATTGCAAGGCTGACAGTTACAAGCATGACTCCCAAAGACAGAGGTACGATGGGACCTGCAACAGCTGGAGGGCCACAGGTTGAGCACCCATGCTTTAAACCAATGTAAGACAACGTAAAACATTAAAGCATGGCTTAAGACCCAGAACTATGGGAGGTGTGCACCAAAAAAGGCAAGCCAAGGACTAGTTACTGGTGTTCAGTGTGGGGTGCATGTAGACAGATGAAGTCTGCTTCCTCCACTGTAGGTGGCGCCCCACAGCCTGGAGAGGAAGTCAGGGAAAATCGTTTTCTCTATGGTTTCGTGGTTCCTGGAGACAACTTTCTGATTGGCTGTGCTGCAATCCAGGTGACCCTAGGCAGCCATCTTTGGTCAGCAGAGTATTTTTAAGGCCCTACTCTCCAGCTTTTGGCACGCATTTGCGAGTGGGTAGTGTAGGGACACTTTGCTGACATGTGCAGATTATGGCTGGAGTACAGCCAGAGTTACTCAATTAGGACGGAGAAGAGGTTGGGTTCCAATCGATGTTCTTTAAAGGGAACAGAAGACCCCATAACCTATAAATAACATAAATATATAAGTCCTCAGAAACCAGGTAAGGATACGCCTCCGAGGAGTATGGCCAGAGTTACTCAATTAAGACAGAGAACAAGTTGGGTTCTAATCTATGTTCTTTAAAGGGACCCCATGACCTATAAATAACATAAATATATAATTCCTCAGAAACCAGGTAAGGATACACCCCCGAGGAGTATGGCCAGAGTTACTCAATTAGGATGGAGAAGAAGTTGGGTTATAATCAATGTTTTTTTAAAGGGAACAGCAGACTCTATAACCTAAAAGTAACATAAATAAATAAGTACCTAGAAACCAGGTAAGGTTACACCCCCGGGGAGTAAAGTCTGGAGTACGGCCATAGTTACTCAGGACATAGAAGAAGTTGGGTTCTAATCTACTGTATGTTCTTCAAAGGGAACAGAAGACCCCATACCTATAAATAACATAAATATATAAGTCCTCAGAAACCAGGTAAAGATACACCCACCAGGAGTATGGCCAGAGTTACTCAATTAGGATGGAGAAGAAGAAGTTGGGTTCTAATCGATGTTCTTTAAAGGGAACAGCAGACCCCATAACCTAAAAAATAACATAAAGTTCTCAGAAACCAGGTGAGGTTACACCCCCAGGGAGTACAGCCTAGAGTACGGCCAGAGTTACTCAATTAGGATGGAGAAGAAGAAGTTGGGTTCTAATCTATGTTCTTTAAAGGGAACAGCAGACCCCATAACCTATTAATAATATAAAAGGCTTCAGAAACCAGGTAAGGTTACGCCCCCGAGGATCTCTACATTTCCGGCCCTGGTGAGAAAACCATGCTTGGAAATTGGCATCTTCTGAACGCGAAGCATGAAAACCTTATCTTTCTTTCAGACGCTTAGCTTATCGGCTTCTTATTTAATTTGCTGCATGATCAAACAGAATTCTGATGAAATAGGCAGATTGCGATAGAACTTTAATCATGAAGCAATGAGGCAGATAAACGGAATTAGCGAGCTAAATATTTACTCCCGGAAACATCTCAAGGATTATTTGAGCCTTTTATATTAGAGTCTGCAGAACTGGTGCCAAGAGAACAAAGCAAATACGTGTGGAGAGGTGTATTTTGTCTTTGACCGGGTATTTCCCGGGAACAGTTTACTTCCTTGTACAAAGCCCAGGTATTCATATTAAAATATTATCTGACATAGGTAAGATCAGGTTCAACAATAGGTGAAACAAGATAGAATAGATAGAACACCACCACATTTATCCTTCCTACCTTCACTGTATACTATCATAAGTTTATGTAATATCTTCTATATCATATCTCATATACAGCAGACACTCGGTAAGCACTGAGCTTTATCACTTGATTGATTACATTACCATAAACGTTGTATTCTCAGTCTATATACATAGCTTGCTATCATTCTGGCCTCCAAATGCATTGGATTTCTTCTTTAGTCTCCCCCTTGAGCTCTCATTGGGAGGGCAATTTTCAGCGGGAAAGTGATTGTGCGCAGTCCTAGCACCTCCATCAATTATTTTGATGCTGGCTGCTTGGGGATATACTGTCACTGAGGGGTGGTGTAGTGTTGCTAGTGGAGGATCTATTGTTGCTACAGGGTATTTTGTCTCTTAGGGTATCTGCTTTTGTGGGGGGGGGGGGGGGTCTTTTGTTGCTGGTGGGGGTCTATTGTTGCTGGGGGGGGTCTATTGTTCCTGGCTGCTGTGGCAACTATTGTTGCTGGTGGGGATCTATTGTCGTTGGGGGGATCTATTGTTGCTGGTGGAGGACCTATTTTTTCTGTGGGGTGTACTCTTTGGGGGAGGTCTATTGTTGCTTACTGATGGAGGCTCTATTGGTGTTAGCTGCTAGGGGATCACTTCAGGCTGGCCCCTTTTGCAGGTATAGCTATGTAAACAATAAATAAAAAAAACATATTTAAAAAAATATATTATTTATTTATATTTTTTAAACTTTGTATATTTATTTTCTATATTTGTATTATTATTTTTTCCAGGAGTAAGAGGTGTAGCTATGTAAACATAAATATAAATACAGATTTTTTTAAAAATATGTATTATTTATTTATTTTTAAATTATTTTATTTCTTATAGGTATAGCTATGTAAACAATAAATATAAATACAGATTTTTTAAAAAATATATTATTTTTATATTATATTTATTCCTTATACATATATATATATATATATATATATATATATATATATATATATATATATATATATATATATATATATATATATATATATATATATATATATATATATATATATATATATATAATTTTTTTTTTTTTCATGGAGTAAGAGTTATCTTTGTGGTGCAGGTTTTTTTTTTAATATAGCTCTGTAAAACATTAAAAATAAGTGCCAATACTGTTTAAAATCCAGTAATACTCTGTCTCACCCTGCTCTGCACATGCTCACTTTTTATACTTAATTTTTGCCATTTTTCCAGCATTGTGCTGAAAATTACAGACCCTAGAGGCCGATCTGCTGACAGATTTCCTGCTGCTCAGGGGCTCTGGGCTTCGGCAAAATGGCAGCTTCCAGCAAGAAGAAACGGGAGCAATGCTGAGGGAAATTTACAGCACACACCAATTTTGGTAGCAGAATTATTAAATGCGAAATGTATGTTCCTGGCTAAAGAACATTATTTTTTATCAAGTTGTTATGGGTAAAGTTCCGCTTTAATGCCTATTAATTTTATCTAGAAATGTTGGGAGTTCTGCGTTAACACTTCCCTACTCAAAATTTGTAAAAAAAAAAAAAAATTTTGGTTGTGCGCAGATCTTTATTCTTCTCAGAGGAAAATGTTTTAAGTTCTCTACAAATGTGTAAAATAATAAATAACAGTCTATCCTTTCTGCAGCTATGTTTGATCTGCAAGTAGTGGCATGCCTATTTTTGACTATTCAATGATTATGAATTGCGTACCTTCCCCACCCGGAAACTCCCTTTAAACATGACTTCAGATAAGTTCCTTCCAGCTCTGTAGCTGGATATAGAGAAGGGATAAGACTTCTCCGAACTAGTATTCCATAGACTGCATCTGTTAGCTGGTTTGTATAGACACAGTCCGTGTACACCGTACTATCCCCCATACGCAGCCATGGAAAATTCCACCAAGCTCATTACTATGAATGGGCACCAGTAGGACCTACCTGGGATTATCCAACAGGGCAGCTTGTATCAATGTTCTCCTGATGCCCTCGCACATCCTACATGACGAGGCTGGAGTATGAATCGAGGTAAGTGATTTGTTTTATTGTAACTCCATATTCATATCCAATGTTCAAAGATGGTTTGTATCTGAAGACTTTTGCCATTAAAGGGTCAGTCCACCCAAAATCGATATTTTAGTTCTTGGTAGATAGAGATCTCAACTCAACTGGTGAGATTTCAGAAATGAGTTTTCAGGTCTGTACACCTGTTGAACCCATCATGAGGGGCCCCCCGCCATCCCTGCACTGAGTTTCCAGGTCTGTACAGCTGCTGTGGCCATTATGATGGGCTCTCATCCTTCACGCACTGGATTCCTGGGTCTGTACACCTGCTGTGCCTATGATTGGGGGCACATGCCATCCCTGCACTGAGTTTCCAGGTTTATACACCTGCTGAGCCCATTATGAGGGACCCTCATCATCCCTGTGCTGAGTTCTCAGGTCTATACACCTGCTGTGGCTATTATGATGTGCTGCCATCCTTCCTGCTGTGGATTGCTGGGTCTCTACACCTACTGTACCCATGAGGGGTTCCCATCATTCCTGCACTGAGTGCCCAGGTCTGTACACTTTCCGTGCCCATTATGAGGGGTTCCCACCATCTCTTTGCTGAGTTCCTGGGTATGTATACCTGCTGTGCCCATTATGGGGGATTCCCACCATTCCTGTGCTGAGTTCCTGGGTCTTTACACCTGCCGTGGCCATTATGAGGGATTCCCACCATCCTTGTGGTGAGTTCCTGGGTATGTATACCTGCCTTGCCCATTATGGGGGATTCCCACCATTCCTGTGCTGAGTTCCTGGGTCTTTACACCTGCCAAGGCCATTATGATGGGCTCCCATCCTTCGTGCACTGGATTCCTGGGTCTGTGCACCTGCTGTACCCATAAGTGGTTCCCATTACCCATTATTCCTGCACTGAGTTCCCAGGTCTGTATACCTGCTGTGCCCATTGTGAGGGGTTTTCACAATCGCTGTGCTGAGTTCACGGGTTTTTACACCTGCTGTGCCCATTATGAGGGTCTCCCGGTCCTGCTGGATTTTTTTTTAAAGAGTTTATATTATGGAGAATATAAGAGGGAGATCTGGAACTCACAATGATGGATGGGAACACTCACAATTCCCAGTTGGGCAAGAAAAGGGATTGTAGCAGCAAGATTGCACTGTTGAAGCATCCAAGATGTATAAGAAACCAGGGAATGACTAAGCTGACCAGGCTCAACACTTGAATAAAGGATCACTTTTGAGTAGACTAACCTTTAGGAATCGTTTTCTGAGGATACTGCCTTTCAGTCAAATATACTCTCTGTTTAATTAGATCCCTTCCTTAATGGTTACATGTGTGCATGTCCATAGAGCCTCACGTATAGGTTCCAACACCAGGGCTATGAAGGCTTTTTGGCTACTTAAGCCAGTTGTATGGACTTGAGGTGGTGACCATTGGCTGCCCGATAAAAAGGCAAGTAGATCAGGTCATTGTAAGGGGGCGGACATTTCCCAGGGCTCAAATAACAAGGTGCTCCTAATAAAGGGCTATCAAGTTTCCCTCTAAATGGCCCAGGGAGGATTTTAAGGTGCAGTTGTGGATATTGAGGCGCAATGCCTGGAGAAGAAACCCAAGTGGGACTTAGAGCACTCAAACCAGTTGTAGGCACTTGAAGTGGTGACCATTGGCTGCCTGATAAAAGACAAGTAGGTCAGGTCCTGGTAAGGGGACAGACATTGCCCAGGGCTCAAAGTACAAGATGCTCTTTATCAAGGGGTATCACGTTTCCCCTTAAATGGCCCAGGGAAGATATTAAGGTGCAATGCCTAGAAGACAAACCGCAAGGCACTTAAAGAGCACAGGAACTAAAGGTAGTGGAAAGAAACATGGCAGTAAGCTAAGAACAAGTACAAAGGGATAGAGAGGAGAAAAAAACTACAAGAGGAGGGAAGGAACGTTGGTTAAATGAGCATCACTTGATTGGAGTTTCAGTTGATGGAGCATCAGTTCATGGAACAACAGTTGATAAAGAATTGGTTTTTAGAACGTGGGTTACCAGAGCATAGCTTAAAGAAGCGTTGGTTGACAGAGCATAGGTTGATAGAGCACCAGCTGATGGCACATCAGTTGCTGGAGCATCCATTGATGGACCCATGGATGGCCTTCAGTTGATGCCTGGACTAGAAGGAGGAAAGAAAGACAGCAGTGAGCCAAGGGCAAGGAGAAAGAGATTGATAGAAACAGAAATAGACCAAAATGAGAGGGATGGAGCATCAGTTGATGGAGCATCATTTATAGTATAACTAAAGGCAAAACTTTTTTTTTAGTTTTGAATGGAGTGCAGAGGGATTAGACGCATTTCAGTTTGTATTGCCATCTGCACCCCTGTTAGGGAGATTCACCCTCTCTATTTGTCCTGTTTACCATTATTATTGAAAGTAAAAGAAAATCCCAAATTTTGAGTTTTCCCCGGAAAGGTAATAGAGGGGAAATTTTCCAATGGGGGGCTCTAGTTTTGGTAACCTGGGGGTCCCCAAAGAAAATCCCTTAATTTGCAGGTATTTTTTCTCACTTCCTGTTTTGGCTACGGGACAGAAAGTGAGGGTACATCTCTCCAATGGGACACGGATGGCAAAAAATAAACTGATAGGAGTTATAACCCTCCCTTACTCCATCCAAAATGAGAAAAAAAAAGTTTTGCCTACAGTTCTACTATAATTGGAGCTTGAGTTGATGAAGCATTAGTTGATGGAGCAACAGTTAATATATTATTTGAACGTAGGTTGCCAGAACATAGGTTAAAAGAGTGAACATAGGTTGTTAGCGCATCAGTTGATGTCAGATCAGTTGCTGGTACTTTAGTTGATATCAGATCACTTGATGGACCCATTGATGTCCTTCAGTTGATGAACTGTCGATTAATGGAGGGTAGGAGGAAAGAAAAACAGCAGGGAGCTAAGAATAAGAGAAAGAGATAGGTTGAGGGAGAAAGAGACCAGAAAAGGAGGGACTGAACATTGGTTGATGGAGCATCCCTTATCTGGAGCTTCAGTTAATGAAGCCTCAGTTGGTGGAGCAACAGCTGATGTAGAATTGGTTATTGGAATGCGTGTTGCTGGAGCATTAGTTATTGGCGTGTCAATTGACAGAACATAGGTTGGTAGAGCGTCAGTTGATGTCAGATCAGTTGCTGGAGCATCAGTTGATAAACCCGTTGATGGTCTTCAGTTGATGGGCTGTCGATTGATGGAAAGTAGGAGGAAAGAAAGACATAGTAAGCTAAGGACAGGGAGAAAGGGATAGATAGAAGGAGAAAGAGACCAAAATGGAAGGGATGGAGCATTGGTTGATGGAGTGCCTCTTAATTGAAAGCTTCAGTTGATAAAGCATCAATTGGTGGAGCAACAGTGGATGTGAAAAATTGGTTATTGGAATGCGGGTTAATGGACTGTTGATTGACAGAGCATAGTTTGGTAGCGCGTCAGTTGATGTTAGATCAGTTGCTGGAGCATCGGTTGTGGACCCATTGATGGCCTTCAGTTGATAGACTCTCAATTGATGAAGAGTAGGAGGAAAGAAAGACAGCAAGGAGCTTAGAATGAGGAGAAACGGATGGATTGAAGAAGAAAGAGACCAGAATGGGAGGGATGGAGCATTGGAATGTCACCTAATTGGAGCTTCAGTTGATGAAGTTGGTGGAGCAACAATTGATGTAGAATTGGTTATTGGAATGTGTGTTGGTTGACAGGGCATAGGTTGGTAGAACGTCAGTTGATGTTAGATCAGTTGCTGGAGCATCAGTTGATGGACCCATTGAAGGCTTTCAGTTGATGGACTTTCGATTGATGCAGAGTAGGAGGAAGGAAATACAGCAGTGAGCTAAAGATGAGGAGAAAAAGATTGATAAAAGCAGAAGGAGACAAAAATGGAAGGGATGGAATGTTGGTTGATGTAGCTTTACCTGATTAAGCATCAGTTATTAGCGCATCAGTTGATGGAATGTTGGTTTGGTAGAGCATCGGTTAATAGGGTCTTGGTTGTTGGAAGGTCAGTTGATAGAGTATCCCATGATGCAGAGTTGGTCGATATAGTAGCACCAGTTCCAGTTGGAAGAAACAACATACCTCTAGGTGTTGTAGAAGGGAAGTGGATCCAAGTGGCATCAAGCAGGACAAGTATTTTAGGTAAGAACATATGGAATGTTGTAGGCCCAACTCTGAGCAATTATAAAAAAGGAGCTCAGTCAGTGTTTAAAAAAAAAAAGCAGCTCTGGCTGCAATGTTCACCTTCTCCCCAGCACTATCCCCTGCAGTACCTCTTCTCAGCCGCAAGATGTCTTCAGTCTTCAGGGGTGATAGACACCCAGCCAGGACATATTGAGAGTGAAGAAAGTCAAGGACCCTCCCCTGAAGGGCACCCTGCACTCACAGCATAAATATGCAGAGAGTGGTGCTGGTGTCATCATGGCTGCTCTCTGAATCATTGAGGACCGCCCATGGCCATGAGAAGACCGGAAGAGGACTATGTATGTCACATGAAAAAAAGTGTGAATAACAAAGTGTGGTTGTGTGGGGGGGGAATGGGGGCTGAGTTCGGTGTTAGTATTTTTATATAACATTTCTCATTTTCATATGCTTGCTGTACCATATTTCCTTTAACACAGAGAAAAAAAACAAGATGCTCCCTCTGGAGGTTATCTGCATAGTACAGAAATGAATTAGCCTGTCTGCTCTGCAACCGCTGAGCTAAAATCTCCATCACGCAGAAAATGAATTGTTTCCGATCAGTCATACATGACTGGTAGGCTTCCATTGAGCAAGAAGAATAGTAAAGTACTTTCACCGTTCAGGAGTATATGTCATGTATGGCTGCTTCCCACATTCCAAACTACATTGTTTTCCCCTTTAAGGCCACCGTTCCCCATGTCTTCGCTTCGGCACCAACCTTTGAAGCTCTGGCACCAATCTAGCCGATCCTGTTTGCCAGAAGGCCGGGAAGATAAATTTGCATTGGCACGATCTGGTTCCTGGTTACACTGTGACTTTGGACAATGTTGATACAGAGGCGCCAAGAAGGTTAAAGTAAACATCTTTATGGCTTGTCCTCATAACTCTGGCTATTTCTGCTTTGCAGTTTGTTCTCAAAATAAAAGTGTTGGATAGCTGGAAAAAATGAGGGGGATCGGGTCAGTTTCCTGTGATCTGATTGGCTGGTTACGGTATATGCACCCAGTTTTGAAAATTAGCTGCTTGTGGATCTCCCTTTTAAAAATGCTATTTGCCTGGCCTTGTCTATCCGCAATACTCTCTTGACCTTCAAGGAATAGACAGGAAGTGCTTATAGAAGTCTTCTGCTTACGTGTCCCAGCTCTGGTTCCCTGAGAGTAATAGAGCCCATTTACACCAGCGGGACTAGGGCTTCTCCTTTCGCCATCCAGTCACAGATTGTGGGAGGGTCCAATGCAACCTGGGCTCAGTGGAAGTGGGTTGAATGATGCTGACCATCAGACTGAGGACATCTTGTGGCATGAAAAGAATACTACAGGGGATATCTCTGGATCAAAGATAAATGTTTTGCAGCAAAAGTTGTTTTTGTTATTTTATCTTTTAATGGGCTATTTATGTTTTCTTGTTATTGGCTGATGTTCTTTTTTACCACCAGACAAAACCTTTTCCTTTTATTGAACTTCTGTCTGCTGTCAGAGACTGCAAACATGCTACCAGAGATGGTCAGAGAGTATGAGCATGCTACAAGAGATGGTCAGAGAGTATGAGCATGCTACAAGAGATGGTCAGAGAGTATGAGCATGCTACAAGAGATGGTCAGAGAGTATGAGCATGCTACAAGAGATGGTCAGAGAGTATGAGCATGCTACAAGAGATGGTCAGAGAGTATGAGCATGCTACAAGAGATGGTCAGAGAGTATGAGCATGCTACAAGAGATGGTCAGAGAGTATGAGCATGCTACAAGAGATGGTCAGAGACTACGGACATTCATGGTACAAGAAATGGTCAGAGACTTCGGGCATGCTACTAGGGATTGCCAGAGACAACAGGCATCCTACAGGAGATGATCAGAAACTGCAGATGTACTATAGGAGATGCCCAGAGACTACAGGCGTGATACAAGGGATTATCAGAGACTTAGGGCATGCTACAAGGGATAGTCAAAAACTGCAGACATATTACAGGAGATGGTCAGAGACTACAGGCATGCTACAAGGGATAGTCAGAGACTGCAGACATGCTACTGAAGATGGTCAGTCATTGCAGACATGCCACAGGAGATGGTTAGAGACTACAGACATACTACAGGAGATGGTCTGAGACCAGGAGCGGACTGACCATTCGGGCACTCGGGCACTGCCCGAGGGCCCCATGCCAATAAGGGGCCCCATTAAGGTTGCCAGCCTCAAACCAGGGACAGTATGTAAAAATTTGTGTTTTTTTAAAAAATCCCAAGATTATAGCTGCCCGGCCTCTCCAGTACCTTTTCAGTGTGTATTCTGTGTGTGTATAATGTGTGGGTATATTGTGTGTCTGTGTGTGTATACTGTATGTGTGTGTGTATACTGTGTGGCCCCATAATCTATTGCCTGGGGGCCCCATAATCTCCTATTGCCCGGGGGCCCCATAACCTTCTCCTATTGCCCGGGGGCCCCATAACCTCCTATTGCCCGGGGGGCCCCATGAGTTGTCAGTCCGCCCCTGTCTGAGACTGAAGATGTATTACAGGGGGTACCCAGAGATTACAGGCATGCTACAGGGAATAGTCAGAGACTTCAGGCATGCTACAGGAGATGGTCAGAGACTGCAGACATACTACAGGGGATGCCCATAGACTACAGGCATGCTACAAGCGATGGTCAGAGACTACAGGGGTACTACAGGAGATGGTCAGAGACTGCAGACATACTACAGGAGATGGTCAGAGACTGCAGACATAGTACAGGAGAGGGTCAGAGACTGAAGACATAATACAGGGGATGCTCATAGACTACAGGTGTGCTACAAGCGATGGTCAGAGACTACAGATGTACTACAGGAGATGGTTAGAGACTACAGGCATGCTACAAGGGATGCCCAAAGACTACAGGCATGCTACAAGGGATAGTTAGAGACTTCTGGCATGCTACTGGAGATGGTCAGAGTACTACAGACTTGCTGTAGGTGTTGTAGGCTGGGGACATGCTTCAGAAGACAGTCTAGATCTAGAACACACATTACATGAGACTGCTAGAGATCACCACCCCTACAAATCAATGTTTACACATTTGGCTTACGGCCTTCTTACAAATGCCACCTGTCCGGGATTCACCTGGACAGTCCAGGTTTTGAATCATGTGTCCGGGTTTCAGATGGACCAAAACCCGGACACATTAATTAGTTTGGGCTTTGGCTCCCCAAGTAACCAAGATAGTCACACACACATCTGTTGCTGTCGGGGATCTGCCTGGGGGCAGGTTTGGCATCGCTGGGAGGCAGGGCAGTGATGTCAGCAAGAGCAATTTGACCACACCTACTGTTCGCTGCTGCACGCTATGGGCACCGCATTACTCTCCTTGGGGCACCCAAAGGTGTCCCAGGCCACTAAAGTGTCCGGGTTTGGCTTGAAGAAAAGGTGGCAACCCTACTTGTGCCACATTTCCATCATAAAAGATTAGAAGAAAGAAAAACATGAAAGCGATGGAGAGTGCAGAGTAAGTAACAGCCCCCTGCAGTGAGTAGTTCGGAGGCCGTGCCAAGTGTAGAGTTGCCTCTGGAAGTCTGATGTGTGAGGATGGCACATCCTTCAGCTGTACCCGCGTTTTCACACCAAACAGCACACAGTTGCTTGTTCTGCCCTTATTATAATCCACTGTCACGTACCTGGTGGAGGTCGAGCTGTAGAGGGGGCTTCTCTTGCACCTCCTGTCCAACACCCCTGGTAGTGATGACAGGGAGTGGAGGACACAGAGTGGCATGAGGGCTGATGTGGCAGATGGCTTAGGCTGGGTCTTGGCAGGAACCAGGTGGCTGGAGAGCACTGGGCCAGAACTGAGAACAGGAGCTCCATGTCGCTGGATCAGCAGCTGGAAGCGTAGCGTAAGTCAGGGGGCCATCAACAGCCGGACAGAGCAGGTACCGAGACGTGAGGCAGAGACGGGACACAGGCCAGGTTCGGTACACAGTCGGGCAATGAAGCATAGAAACAGAAGCGGAGTCAAGCACAAGCCGGGGTCACAAGTAGGCAGGCAGAGGTCAAACGGAAGGTTCAGGCAAGCCGGGTCAGGATACAGGAGACTGGTACAGATCAGGTAAACAGGCACTAGCTGAAAAGACCACTCAGCAAAGTGTGCATGTCACTGGCAGGTTTAAATAGGCGAACTGGCGCCAATGCGCGCCCGCTCACGTGTGTGCGCGCCCGCTCACGTGTGTGCGCGCCCGCTCACGTGTGTGCGCGCCCGCTCACGCATGCGCCAGTGCATGTCTTTTCTTGTGCATCTCTTGGAATGCCCATGCCTGCACACCACGGCGTGCTTGTTACCCAGGTTTCTCTTACATCCACACTGTAACGAAAACGTCCTACACTCCGCTTGAGTGCTTTCGTCATATACAGCTTCCTCCCATTCTGAATATAGATATCAGATATTCCAAGGGCTCCCAGCAACGAACAAGGCAATACTCGTTTGGTTGCTGAACATGAACTGAACTGATTTATTTGAGATGACACACAAATATATACAGCAGGCTGACAATACAAACTGTAACCAGAAACCTAATTAACATGAGCTAGTTCGAACATTTACCCAGACCAGGTGACTCAGAGATATGACCTTTCAGGGTAGACTTGCCGTCTCCTCACTCTTAACTTACAATACACATAAGTAGAAACACATCCCCCAATAGATGTTTTTTGGTCAGGCAACGCACTGACACCTTTGCAGCCATTGTGCTATATGCTGGGTGTTCAGTGCGCCCCTGTACCTTTAAGAAGGGGTGGCTCCCCTTCAGTCCACCTGCTCTCACCTATCCATCAGAATGCATGTGCCTCCACTGTGGAGACACTTATAAGTTAGTGTTAGGTACCACAGATACCGGGGTGCCTTGACGAGGCTCTGTGGCTTACGCAAGCATTTGCAAATGTGTGCAGACTAAACCCCTGCTTTTAACGCATACTGTTAGACAGGTTATTTGGTTATCTGTGGGCTGGTCGGTAAGTTAAGCTTGGTTTTTCCCTTGGATTTATCCTTGGCCTTGTTTGTACCTAGGAGACAAAGATGTGTTAATGAGCACAATAAACTATTGGGTGGAAGACCCGGGCTTTCCAGATCTCATTAAACAGCATTCCTTTCACATACTTCTGTCCACTGAGTGCCAAGCTGGCAGAGACCATCATGGCCTCCTTAATAATGTCCTTTTGCATTACATAACAGAATATCTTCCTAAATGCTTGTAGCTCCCTCAAATGCCAGGGCCCATAGTCGGTAGGCATTCAGTCCCCTCCAAAAGCCTTTGTCCCTGGAGAGTCTGTCACACACACCTCTGAGATAATCAACCCCCTCGGATATAACATGAGAGGAGTATGGAAGGGATTCAATAACTCAGCAGAAAAGCGTTCTTGGAAAATATTTCTGAAAGTTGGCACAAGCGCTTCAGTAATATATTGGAACTCAGAGCAAACTCAAAACTGACACGTATGATGTGGTCTGTCACAAATATTAACACGGCAGTTTTTTGGGGGGTTTTTTTATTGCACAAAACACAGGTATATCACCTGTTGATCCTGCCAGTAAATCTGTTATTTTACCACTTCCTGGAATTGGGTGACAACCCTGTTCGTTCTACAGTGAAATCGCTCAGTAGCGTTGTCACCCTGTGGACATGGCAGCCTTGGATGGACATGGAGGTTTAGCCCAGGTTCACACTGAGCTGCGGGAATGAAGCCGTGCGAGTTTAGCTGAACTCGCACGATTTCACTCCCGCATGTCAGTCCCGATTTCAGCCACGAGATATCTTTGCAGGTTTCTGCACAGATGTCAATGTAAATCGCAGCCCGAAATCGCAAAAGGTAGCACAGAAATTACTTTGTGAAATCGGTGCGGAGCCGCAAATGCAGCGTCGCACCGATTAGGACGGTGCCATTGCCGGTAGTTGCCGCCGATTCGACGCGCAATTTGACATGTCAAATTGTACCAATGTGAACCAGGGCTTAGAAGATAAAAAAAAAAATAAAACCCAACTCCAGCTAACACATTCTAAGCCGTTCCAGTCCAGGGTAGTCATGATCACCAATGGAAGGAACATTCTTCTCACTGACCACCAATGTAAGGAACATTCTTCTCACTGATCACCAATGTAAGGAGCATTCTTCTCACTGACCTCCAATGTAAGGAACATTCTTCTCACTGATCACCAATGTAAGGAACATTCTTCTCACTGATCACCAATGTAAGGAACATTCTTCCCACTGATCACCAATGTAAGGAACATTCTTCTCTCTGATCACCAATGTAAGGACCATTCTTCCCACTGACCACCAATGTAAGGAACATTCTTCTCACTGATCACCAATGTAAGGAACATTCTTCCCACTGATCACCAATGTAAGGAACATTCTTCTCACTGATCACCAATGTAAGGAACATTCTTCTCACTGATCACCAATGTAAGGAACATTCTTCTCACTGATCACCAATGTAAGGACCATTCTTCCCACTGACCACCAATGTAAGGACCATTCTTCTCACTGATCACCAATGTAAGGAACATTCTTCCCACTGATCACCAATGTAAGGAACATTCTTCTCTCTGATCACCAATGTAAGGACCATTCTTCCCACTGACCACCAATGTAAGGAACATTCTTCTCACTGATCACCAATGTAAGGAACATTCTTCTCACTGATCACCAATGTAAGGAACATTCTTCCCACTGATCACCAATGTAAGGAACATTCTTCTCACTGATCACCAATGTAAGGAACATTCTTCTCACTGATCACCAATGTAAGGAACATTCTTCTCACTGATCACCAATGTAAGGAACATTCTTCTCACTGATCACCAATGTAAGGAACATTCTTCTCTCTGATCACCAATGTAAGGACCATTCTTCCCACTGACCACCAATGTAAGGACCATTCTTCTCACTGATCACCAATGTAAGGAACATTCTTCCCACTGATCACCAATGTAAGGAACATTCTTCTCACTGATCACCAATGTAAGGAACATTCTTCTCACTGATCACCAATGTAAGGAACATTCTTCTCACTGATCACCAATGTAAGGAACATTCTTCTCACTGATCACCAATGTAAGGAACATTCTTCTCACTGATCACCAATGTAAGGGACATTCTTCCCACTGATCACCAATGTAAGGAACATTCTTCCCACTGATCACCAATGTAAGGAGCATTCTTCTCACTGATCACCAATGTAAGGAACATTCTTCTCACTGAACACCAATGTAAGGAACATTCTTCCCACTGATCACCAATGTAAGGAACATTCTTCTCACTAACCACCAATGTAAGGAACATTCTTCCCACTGATCACCAATGTAAGGAACATTCTTCTCACTGACCACCAATGTAAGGAGCATTCTTCTCACTGATCACCAATGTAAGGAACATTCTTCCCACTGATCACCAATGTAAGGAACATTCTTCTCACTGATCACCAATGTAAGGAACATTCTTCCCACTGATCACCAATGTAAGGAACATTCTTCTCACTGATCACCAATGTAAGGAACATTCTTCTCACTGATCACCAATGTAAGGAACATTCTTCTCACTGATCACCAATGTAAGGGACATTCTTCCCACTGATCACCAATGTAAGGAACATTCTTCCCACTGATCACCAATGTAAGGAGCATTCTTCTCACTGATCACCAATGTAAGGAACATTCTTCTCACTGAACACCAATGTAAGGAACATTCTTCCCACTGATCACCAATGTAAGGAACATTCTTCTCACTAACCACCAATGTAAGGAACATTCTTCCCACTGATCACCAATGTAAGGAGCATTCTTCTCACTGACCACCAATGTAAGGAGCATTCTTCTCACTGATCACCAATGTAAGGAACATTCTTCTCACTGACCACCAATGTAAGGAGCATTCTTCTCACTGATCACCAATGTAAGGAACATTCTTCCCACTGATCACCAATGTAAGGAACATTCTTCTCACTGATCACCAATGTAAGGAACATTCTTCTCACTAACCACCAATGTAAGGAACATTCTTCTCACTGACCACCAATGTAAGGAACATTCTTCCCACTGATCACCAATGTAAGGAACATTCTTCTCACTAACCACCAATGTAAGGAACATTCTTCCCACTGACCACCAATGTAAGGAACATTCTTCTCACTAACCACCAATGTAGGGACATTCTTCTCACTGATCACCAATGTAGGGAACATTCTTCTCACTGACCACCAATGTAAGGAACATTCTTCCCACTGACCACCAATGTAAGGGACATTCTTCTCACTGACCACCAATGTAAGGAACATTCTTCTCACTGATCACCAATGTAAGGAACATTCTTCCCACTGACCACCAATGTAAGGAACATTCTTCTCACTGACCACCAATGTAAGGAACATTCTTCCCACTGATCACCAATGTAAGGAACATTCTTCCCACTGATCACCAATGTAAGGAACATTCTTCTCACTGATCACCAATGTAAGGAACATTCTTCTCACTGATCACCAATGTAAGGAACATTCTTCTCACTGACCACCAATGTAAGGGACATTCTTCTCACTGATCACCAATGTAGGGAACATTCTTCTCACTGATCACCAATGTAAGGAACATTCTTCCCACTGACCACCAATGTAAGGAACATTCTGCTCACTGACCTCCAATGTAAGGGACATTCTTCTCGCTGAGCAGGCCAGTCAAGTTCCTTTAACCTCGCTCATTCATGTTTTTATGGACCTTGCTTTGTACACTGGTGCTCAGTCATGTTGGAACAGGAAGGGGTCATCCCCAAACTGTTCCCACAAAGTTGGGAGCATGAAATTGTCCAAAATGTCTTAATATGCTGACGCCTTAAGATTTCTCTTCATTGGAACTAAGGGGCCAAGCCCAACCCCTGAAAAACAACCCCACACCATAATGCCCCCTCCAACAAATGATTTGGACCAGTGCACAAAGCAAGGTCCATAAAGACATGGGTGAGCGAGTTTGGGGTGGGGGAACTTGACTGGCCTGCACAGCGTCCTGACCTCAACCCGATAGGACACCTTTGGGATGAATTAGAGCGGAGACTGCCAGCCAGGCCTTCTCATCCAACATCAGTGCCTGATCTCACAAATGCACTTCTGGAAGAATGGTCAAACATTCCCATAGACACACTCCTAAACCTTGTGGACGGCCTTCCCAGAAGAGTTGAAGCTGTTATAGCTGCAAAGGGTGGGCCAACCCAATACTGAACCCTACGGACTGAGACTGGGATGTCATTAAAGTTCATGTGCGTGTAAAGGCAGGCGCCCCAATACATTTGGCAATATAGTGTAATTAATATATACTATATACATTAATATACAATGTACTATAGTGGAAACATTATAGTGGTCCTTTAATATTGTGTCATTGCAACTTGTTCATAACATCCTTTTCCCCATATGAGGCGGTGGCAGTGAGAATATCGTAATGTAAAAATCCATCAGAATACGACAAGGAGAGAATTGAACTCAGCATGCAAAGAAATTAGGGTTTTACTTCACAAGTGGCCAACCAGTAGCCATCCACACAGCAGTTCTTAGTAAATTTCGTAAATTTTAGTCAATTTTTTTGTAAATCCCACCATTTTCCAACTGCAAGTAGCAAATACCATTGAAAGTAATGGCCAGAAAATTAGCAATCCACCACCTGTGATTCTACTGAAAAAATTTGATGTGCGGGATTTTATTTGTAATCAAATCCATATGGGATGGAAACAGGAAAAAAAAGAACAGCAATCTCACCAAAAGTGATTGGATATTCTTGCCATGTTTGAACAGGGAAATTTCCATTCCATCCCCAGGCAGCAATGCTAGTAATCGGATAGGACATCGACTTGAGACAAATTGATACAAAGTAACTTTTAGATGTCCGTAAAAAGTTACAAGGTACACCTCCAGAGCCTGCAGTGTAACAATAGCCATAGCAGCTCGTGGGGCTGCTATGGGGGCTCGGGGTAGGAGGGGGACCCCATTAAGGGATTATGCTAAAGAAAACGAAATTAATGTTTCCAGGACGGGAGGGCTGAAATCAGAATCCAAGATGTCCACCAGTCACAGATCCCCCCGTGTGCAATCCTAGCTTCTCTCTGAACAGTGTAGAGTCATTGTCCCTTGCTAGACTTGCTTTAGCCTGAATAATCAATGCAGTCACACATCCCAGAATTTCAGCTAAAAGGCTGAAGCTTGTAGTTCTCCAAAAAAAACAAACTTGTAAAGTAGCTAGAGTTTAAAGAGATTTGCATTAGGGTTGTAGAGTAATTATGTTCAAGAGCATTAATAATTTCGTCATATTATAAGATATCACTGTTTTTTTTATCATCAGTTTGTTTTAATATATTATTCTTTTTATTTTTACTATTATTATTATTTCTGCTAAGTCAGCTATACCTTCTATCCACAGCACTGGACTGTAAAATCTCACTATGGTTTATATTATTATTATTATTTTATAACACTATTGTTAATATTTTTTATTTATTTTGTTCTATTATTTTATTCTTTTTGTATTGCTAATTCAACTATAACTTCTATTCACAGCACGGTATGCATGAAATATCACTATGGTTTATATTACTATTATTTATTTATTTTTATTTTTGTATTAGTATTGCTAATTCAACTATAGCTTTTAGTCACAGCACTGGACCCTTCTAGTGTACTGACTTATACACTATCACTATGGTTTATATTATTATTATATAACATTTTGATTATTATTGTTATTTTATTATTATTATTATTATTATTATTATTATACTAATACTAGTATGTTTTTATTTATTTTGTATTATTAATATATAATTTTTTTATTATTATTGCTAATTCAACTATAACTTTTATCCACAGCACTGGACCCTTCTAATGTACTGACTTATACACTATCAGTATGGTTTATATTATTATTATATAACATTTTGATTATTATTGTTATATTATTATTATTACACTAATACTAGTATTTTTTATTTATTTTGTGTTATTAATATATATATAATATAATATACATTTTTTATTATTATTGCTAATTCAGATATGGCTTTTATCCACAGCACTGAACCCTTGTAGTGTGCTGACTTATACACTATCACTATGGCTTGCATTATTATTATATAACATTTTGAATATTATTGTTATTTTATTATTATTATTATTATTATTATTATTATTATTATTATTAATAATAATAATATTTATTATTATTATTATTATTATTATTATTACACGATTACTATTTTTTTAAATTTATTTTGTGTTATTATTATTATTATTATTATATATATTTTTTATTAGTATTGCTAATTCAACTATAGCTTTTATTCACAGCACTGGACCCTTTTAGTGTACTGACTTATAAATGATCACTTTGGTTTATATTGTTATTATTATTATTATTATTATTATTGTTATTATTATTAATATTATTATATAACATTATTATGATTATTATTGTTATTTTTTATTATTATTATTATTACACTATTACTAGTATATATTTTAGTATATTTATTTTGTGTTATTTTTATATTTTTTTTATTATTATTGCTAATTCAACTAGAACTTTTATTCACAGCACTGGACCCTTGTAGTGCACTTGCTTATACACTATTACTACGGTTTATATTATTATTATTATATAACATTTTGGTTATTATTGTTATTTTATTATTATTATTACACTATTACTATTATTTTGTATTTATTTTTTGTTATTATTATTAATATTATATATTTTTTTTATTAGTATTGCTAATTCAACCATAGCTTTTATTCACAGCACTGGACCCTTTTAGTGTACTGACTTATAAATTATCACTATGGTTTATATTGTTATTATTATTTTTATTATTATTATATAACATTATTATGATTATTATTGTTATTTTTTATTATTATTATTACAATATTACTAGTATTTATTTTAGTATATTTATTTTATGTTATTATTATATATATATTTTTTTATTATTATTGCTAATTCAACTATAACTTTTATCCACAGCACTGGACCCTTGTAGTGTACTGGCTTATACACTATCACTATGGTTAATATTATTATTATATAACATATTATTGTTATTTTATTATTATTATTACACCATTACTATTATTTTTTATTTACTTTGTGTTATTATTATATATATTTTTTTATTATTATTGCTAGTTGAACTATACCTTTTATCCACAGCACTGGACCCTTGTAGTGTACTGGCTTATACACTATCACTATGGTTAATATTATTATTATATAACATTTTGGTTATTATTGTTATTTTATCATTATTATTACACCATTACTATTATTTTTTGTTTACTTTGTGTTATTATTATATATATTTTTTATTGCCATTGCTAGTTGAACCATACGTTTTATGCACAGCACTGGACCCTTGTAGTGTACTGACTATGCTGACAGCTCTTCTCTTTAATTTCAGGCATAATCTATGTTAAAATCATTGACACGGATTTTCACAGTTGAAATTCTAATTTTTGCTGTGAACAAAACCACAAGAGACAAATGCTCATCAGGTGGGACCAAACGCCGGAGCTCTAACAGAGCAGCCATATGGTACTCTGGGAACACACAGGTAGGTGACTACAAGAGCCTGCACACTGTTAGTACAATGAGAATGTATCTAGAACAATGAGAATGTATCTAGAACAATGAGAATGTATCTAGAACAATGTGAATGTATCTAGAACAATGTATCTAGAACAATGTGAATGTATCAGTTTTACTAGAACAATGGGAATGTGTGACTTTTACTCACCAGCCAGACTGGTCTCGGGGCTCCCCAGCAGGAAGCTGTTGTGTGTCCAGCTCAGATCTGTTTATTCTGAGAAGTGAAAGTGCATCCAGGACTTTTTATTGCTCAAGTCCTCCTGGGTTACGCCTTCCCAGGATGCTGGTCACAGGTGTGCCAGTGCTGCAATCCCCTGTGTGCCAGGGGACAGGAAAAAAAAAAGAGGACCTGTCACTGTACAACTACGGGAGCTGAGATCACAAGCTGGTTGCCATCTCCATCCTGACCTCGCTGTGCCCATCATTGGGTACCACTTTTTAATCAGATTTCTCCCACTGGAGTCAAAGTGATTTAAAAAAAAAAAATACTGTTTTTTCTACTGGCAAAATTTCACTTAATTGAAAACTTTCAGTTTTATTGTTTGAGTTTTTATAAGGAATATGCATTACCTACTTTTTTTAATTTTAGAGGTTTTTTTTTGTTTTTTGATGGGAGGATGTGGATTTAGAGTAGTCTATTTAATTTAACGTTCTTCAAAAGTCTGTGTTTTTCCTTTTTATATTTGGGATTTTGGACGGGGAATATTAATGCAATTCAGTTTTATTAAATTTAGTGTTCTTCAAATTTATGTTTTTTTTTTTTATTTTATAGGAGGGGGTGTATTCAGGATACTTTATTTCATTTAGTGTTCTTCATCATATCTGTGTTTTTTTTTGGAGAGGGTGTATTTGGGATAGTTTACTTTTTTATAGTTTATTTTTCACCAAATGTATGGTTTTTCTTCTTGGAGGGGTGCATTTTGGGTGGTTTAGTTTATTTAATTTAGTGTTCTTCAAATTTGTGATTTTTTTTTTGGGATGGGGGTGCTTTTGGAATCATATACTTCATTTCATGCTCCTCTGAAGAGCACCTTGTTTGCTGCACCCCCTCCCTTCTGGCCCACCATTAGTGAATCCCCTCTTCTTCTATGACAGTGATGGCGAACCTCGGCACCCCAGATGTTTTGGAACTACATTTCCCATGATGCTTGTAGTTCCAAAACATCTGGGGTGCCAAGATCTGCCATCACTGTTCTATGACAACCTCCATTGCTGCATCGGCTCCCCTACTTCACCTGGCAAGCTGCAGGACCCTTGTGTGTTGGAATGAACCTTTGTCCTCACCATGCTGATACCATGGACTGCTGTCTGTTGGGCTGGACCTTGTTGTGCTCTTTACTGGTTTATGTTTTTTCTTATATACTGTACCTCCTCTAATGAGCACCTTCTTTGCTGTATCCCTTCCCTGCTGGCCCACCATTACTGCAATCAATTTCTTGCTGGTTCCTCTCATTCAATAAGCGCATTCCTTATTGCAACCCCTCCCTACTTGCCTATCATTACTGCAACCCGTCACTTGCTGGGTCCCCTCCTTTAATGAGCACCTCCTTTGTTGCAACCCCTCCCTGTTGGCCCACCATTACTGCAACCCATTTCTTGCTGGGTCACTTCCTCTGAAGAGCCCTTCATTTGTTGCACCCCCCTCCCTTCTGGCCCACCATTAGTGAATCCTCTCTCTAGCTGGGTCTACTCCTTTGATGACAACCTTCCTTGCAGTAATCCCCTTCCTATTGGCCCATCATTACTTAAACCCCTCACTTGCCTGGTCCCCACTTTCGATGGGCTCCTCTTACTGGCTAACCTCGTCTAACACAACAGCTCATTTCCTAGGCTTCCTCCTTTATGGCCCACTCTCTTTCTGCACCCCTCCTGGCTTACTCCTCTTACTGCCCTCATTTAGCACCTCCATTTTTTTTCAATGCTTTATTGCCAGCCCACCATTACTGCAACCCCTTTCTTGCTGGATTCCCTCTTCTGATGAGCATCTTGTTTGCTGCACCCCCCTTCCTGCTGTCCCACCATTAGTAAAATCGCTCTTTTTGCTGGGACCCCTCCTCTGATGAGCACCTCGTTTGATGCACCTCCCTGCCAGCACACCATTACTGCAACCCATTTCTTGCTGGGTCCACGCCTTTGATGACAACCTACCTTGTGATAATCCCCTTCCTACTTGCCCATCATAACTGCAACCCCTCACTTGCTGGGTCCCCACCTTCGATGGGCTCCTCTTGCTTGCTAACCTCTTCTTACACAGCAGCTCATTACTAGGCTTCCCCCTTTATGGCCCACTCTCTTCCTGCACCCCTTTCTGGCTTTCTAGTCTTACTGCTCTCAATGAGTACCTTCTTTTTTGCAACTCCTCACTGCCAGCCCACCGATATTGCAACCCCTTTCTTATTGGGTTCCCTCCTTCAGTGAGCACCTCCCTTACTGCAAAGCCTCCCTGCCAGCCCACCATTATTGCAATTGCCTTTTTTGCTGGGTCTCCTCATTCAATGAGCGCCTCCCTTACTACAACCCCTCCCTGCTTGCCTATCTTTACCGCAACCCCTCACTTACTGAGTCCCTTCATTTGATGTCAAACAAATACAAAGAGATTTCCCAGCTCAAACTTACCAACCAGCCAGCGACCAACCCTCCTTTGATGATCACCTCTCGTGCTGCAGCCCCTCACTGCAGGCCTATCAATACTGCAACCCCTCTCTTGCTGGGTCTCCTCATTTAATGAGCACCCCCCTTACTACAACCCCCCCCCGGCCCATCTTTACTGCAACCCCTCACTTGCTGAATCCCCTCCTTTGATGAGCACCCCCTCACTACTGGCCTAACAATACTGCAGCACCTTTCTTTCTGGGTCTCTTAATTTAATGAGCACCTCCCTTACTGCAACCCCTTCCTGCTGGCCTACCTTTACTGCAACCCCTCACTTGCCGGGTCCCCGCCTTTTATGAGCACCTCCCTTTCTGCACCTCCTCCCTGCTGCCCCACCATTACTGCAACCAATTTCTTGCTGGTTCCTCTCATTCAATGAGCACCTTCCTTATTGCAACACCCATCCTGCTTGCCTACCATTTCTGCAACCCCTCACTTTCTGAGTCCCCTTATTTGATGAGCACCTCCCTTGTTGTACCCCTTCCCTGCTGGTCCACCATTACTGAGACCCATTTCTTGCTGGGTCCCCTCCTCTGATGAGCACCTCGTTTGCTGCACCTCCACCCTGCTGGCCCACCATTACTGCAACCCATTTCTTGCTGGGTCCCCTCCTCTGATGAGCACCTCGTTTGCTGCACCTCCACCCTGTTGGCCCACCATTACTGCAAACCATTTCTTGCTGGGTCCCCTCCTCTGAAGAGCACCTCGTTTCCTGTACCCCTTACCTTTTGGCCCACCATTAGTGAAATCCCTCTCTTGCTGGGTCTACTCCTTTGATGACAACCTCCCTTGCGGTAATCCCCTTCTTACTGGCCCATCGTTACTGAAACCCCTCACTTGCCGGGTCCCCATCTTTGATGGGCATCTCTTGCCTGCTAACCCATTCTGACACAACAACTCATTTACTAGGCTTCCCCCTTTATGGTCCACTCTCTTTCTGCATCCCTTTCGGGCTTACCCTCTTAATGTTGCAAATCCCTTATTGGCCCCACTTTGATGGGCTTTTCCCTTACACCAGTCTTGCCACATGATCCAAATCCCTCCTAGAAACACTGTGACTGGTTCATTGGCTTCCTTTCAAAACTTGCAAAACCGTCTGGGTGGAGACTGCAAGCTGCTCGGGGGCGGGTCCGACATCAATGCTTCAATGTGAAGTATTGCACTAAAATTGTTGCCAAATCTGCACTTTGGACACACTGAGATATTAAACAGGTTCACTATGAAGCACCGCCTTTTCTTTATAAGATTATCTTACTTATGACATATATAATCTTCTTTGTTTTTAACGTAACTTTCTGCTGCCCGTCTTCACACCCACGCAGATCACATTTCATTTATAAGTGCCGTCGACCTAGTTGTATAAATATACTCAGATTTCAGGCTGTAATTCCTGCTCACCGGGCCGAGAAGCCATGACTGCACATTGTGATTGTGACTTGCTTCACTGAAAGGGCAACGTGATATAGTTACTTACCCAAGAGACTACGGTATGTATATACACTCACCGGCCTCTTTGTAAGGTCCACCTTGCTAGTACCGGGTTGGACCACCTTTTGCCTTCAGAACTGCCTTCATTCTTGGTGGCATAGATACAACAAGGTGCTGGAAACGTTCCTCAGAGATTTTCCTCCATAGTGACCTGATAACATCACACAGTTGCTTCAGATTTGTCAGCTGCACATCCATGATGCCAATTTCCCGTTCTACCAAATCCCAAAGGTTCTCTATTGGATGAGATGTGGTGAGTGTGGAGGCCATTGGAGGACAGGGACCTCATTGTCCAGTGGTGAGATGATTGGAGCTTTGTGACATGGTGCATTATCCTGCTGGAAGGAGCCATCAGAAGATGAGGACACTGTAGTCATAAAGGGATGGACATGGTCACCAACAATACTCAGGTAGGCCGTGGTGATTAAACGATGCTCAATTGGTACTAAGAGACCCAAAATGGTGCCAAGAAAATATCCCCCCCACACCATTACACCCCCACCACCAGCCTGAACCGGTGATACCCCATCCCCCACACCATTACACCACCACCACCAGCCTGAACCCGTGATACCCCATCCCCCACACCATTACACCCCCACCACCAGCCTGAACCGGTGATACAAGGCAGGATGGATCCATGCGCCAAATTCTGACCCCACCATCTAAATGTCGCAGCTGAAATCCAGACTCATCAGACCAGGCAACGTTTTTCCAATCTTCTATTGTCCAATTTTGGTGATCTGTGCCAATTGTAGCCTCCAGTTTCCTGATCTTAGCTGACAGGAGTGGCACCCGGTGTGGTCTTCTGCTGCTGTAGCCCAAGGTTGAATATGTTGTGCATGCAGAGATGGTATTCTGCATACCTTGGATGTAACGAGAGGTTATTTGAGTTACTGTTGCCTTTCTATCATCTGGAACCAGTCTGCCCATTCTCCTCTGGCTTCTGACATCAACAAGGCATTTTCCTCCACACAACCGCTGCTCACTGGATATTTTCTCTTTTTCCCACCATTCTCTGTAATCCCGAGAGATGGTTGTGTGTGAAAATCCCAAAAATACTAAGACCGGCTCGTCTGCCACCAACAACCATCTCACTTTCAAAGTCACTTACATACGCTTTCTTCCCCATTCTGATGCTCAGTTTGAACTTCAGCAACTGGTCTTCACCACATCTAGATGCCTAAATGCATTGAGTTGCTGCCGTGTGATTGGCTGATTAGAAATTTGTGTTACTGAGTAATTGCCTAGTATGACTTTATGACCACCCACCTAATATTGCGTAGGTCCCCCTTTTGCTGCCAAAACAGCCCCGACCCATCCAGGTATGGGCACCACTAGACCTCTGAAGGTAAACTTTGGTATCTGGCACCAAGCACTCAGTAGCAGATCCTTCAAGTCCTGTGAGTTGGGAGGTGGGGCCTCCATGGATAAGACTTGTTTTTCCAGCACATCCCACAGATGCTCGATTGGATTAAGATCTGGAGAATTTGGAGGCCAAGTCAACACCTGGACCTCGCTGTTGTGTTTTCCGCAATCTATTCTTGAACCATTTTTGCAGTGTGGCAGGGCACATTACCCTGCTGAAGGAGGCCACTGCCATCAGCAAATGCCGTTTCCATGAAGGGGTGTACTTGGTCACCAACAATGTTTAGGTAGGTGGAACGTGTCAAGAAACATTCATATAAATGGTAGGAACTAAGACTTCCCAGTAGAACATTGCCCAAAGCATCACCCTGCCCAGGGCCGTCTTTAATATTGATTGGACCCTGGGCAAAACTTTTCTTGGGGCCCCCCATGCAGTTTCGCTCTCCACCTGCTCTGAGACATACAATAAATAGCAGCTGGACTCAAAAGCAGTTTACTGAATCAGATCAGGCAGCGATTGTGATTGGTTGCCAGAGGTTACAGCACACATTACCGCTCACTGATTAGTTGCTAGAGTTTACAGCACATGATTTCTGTTTGTTGATTGGTTGCTAGAGATTACTGTGGATATGACCTCAGGGGGGCATGATATACATATCAATGCCGCTGGCCGCCGCTATTTACATATGAATCATCAGAGTCATCTGTACACAACAAAAGGGCAGCATTAGTAGCAGCACTTCACACTGAGATATTGGGACACAGCATGGGACTAAAACCTCAAAGAACGAGGGAATTTAAACCAGGATAACTGGCAAGTATGAGGCAGCTGCTTTGGGCCCCACAACAATGACAGGGCCCAGGGCAGCTGCCCCTTTTGCCCTGCCTTAAAAAGGGCCCTGACCCTTCCTCCGCCGGCTTGCCTTCTTCCTGTAGCGGTACCTCCGTAGGGGCTGCTGGATATTGTGGTCCACCTGTCACCCTGACCAGCCCGGCATTCACTGCCCGGACACTCCAAGACAATGAACAGTCTGTTAGCTTTGTTTTTTTGTATTTTCTTTAGGGATATTAACTTGGATGGGGCTCAGGAATTCAGGGGATGCCCAGAAAGATTTATTTGCATAGCTTGGGACAAATTATATACTCTACTCTTCCTCCAGCACAACTCTTGCTGCAGACTATTCCTTCCTCCAGCACAACTCTTGCTGCAGACTATTCCTTCCTCCAGCACAACTCTTTAGGCACAGCTAACACATGGATAGGCCTGACACTAGCTTCAGCCAGGCCCCAGCAACCGCCCTTTGCAGGCAGGGACCGTGGGCCACTTTGGTGTAGCAAAAAGAATGAAAAATTCTAGTGCTAGCTGTCCTAGGTGGGCTACTGATCCCAGTCAGCTCTCCTCGGGCCCTGCCAGCCCTCCGGGCTGCAGCTGCCTGTCTCCACTGCCCATGACACCACAGTCCTCATTGGCTCTACATCCACCTCAGATTGCATCCTCCCAATCTGCTCCGGCATGCCTCCCCAGCTCCCCTGGCTGTGTGTCACTCACCGACACCTGGTGGATCCCTCCTGGAGATTTGCCGTGGTCAGGACAAACCCTGTGGTTTGTTCCACTTAGGGTTGCCACTTGTTCGGGATTTGTAATCATGCGTCCGGGTTTCAGACTGTCTGAGACCCGGACACATTATTCAGACTGGGCTAAGTCTCCCCCCTTCTTTCTCCTGCCTCTAAGTGAGTACGCTATGGTAAATCAGGCTTCTCAGAGCACTCATTACATCAGAGCTCCCCTATATCAAAGTCCAATTTGTACACCAGAGCATCCCTTATGTTAGAGTCCCCAGAGTTCTCCCATACATCAGAGTCCCCCTTACAGTAAAAGGGAACTCTGTGAGTTCAGATGTAAAAGGGGAACTCTGTGGACTCTGATATAAAGGGGGAACTCTGTGGATTCTGATGGAAAGGGGGAACTCTGTGGACTCTGATGGAAAGGGGGAACTCTGTGGATTCTGATGGAAAGGGGGAACTCTGTGGACTCTGATGGAAAGGGGGAACTCTGTGGACTCTGATGGAAAGGGGGAACTCTGTGGATTCTGATGGAAAGGGGGAACTCTGTGGATTCTGATGTAAAGGGGGAACTCTGTGGACTCTGATGTAAAGGGGGAGCTCTGTGGACTCTGATGTAAAGGGGGAACTCTGTGGACTCTGATCTAAAGGGGGAATTCTGTGGCCTCTGATGTAAAGGGGACCTCTGTGGACTCTGATGTAAAAGGGGAACTCTGTGGACTCTGATGTAAAGGGGCAACTCTGTGGACTCTGATGTAAAGGGGGGCTCTTGTGATTAACTTCACATGACTAGAAATGTTATTTATTAGCAACATCTATGCACTGTTTATCTCTGCATACTATGAAAAAAATTGCTGTGGGACGCTAAAGTGTTCGGGTTTGACTTGAAGAAAAGGTGGCGACCCTACCTTGCACTCCCAAGCTCCAGGCCCGAGGTCACCCCCCAGACGGGGGGGGGGGGGGGTTCCTCCAAGGCCCCCGACAGTCTAGTACTCCATCTCCAGTTCTTCCACCCGACAACTCCTCCCCAGCAGGGCTGGCTCTAGGTATTTAGGGAGGCCTGCCACCTGCCAATCCAGGTTGGAGATTGGTCAGGGCTCCTTAGAACATTATTGTAGAATCCTCTAGGGAGGTGACAGAGAAATGATGCTTCATGTGAGTCACCTGCTGCTGCTCCAGGCCATTCCCAGCCCAATAGATCGAAACAGACAGGCTTAGCTACTAGTACCTACCTAAAGTAGAGGGTGCTACATTCCCATAATGCATCCTGATGCCATCCCTTCCTCAGGTAAGTGACCCACCCAGCCATCCACGTGATGTGATTCATCAGACCAGGCCACCTTCTTCCATTGCTCCATGGTTTGGTTCTGCCCATTGAAGGTGCTTTTGGCTGTGGACATCGGTCAGCATGGGAAATCTGACTGGTCTGCGGCTACACAGCCCCCCCCCCCCCCCATACACAACAAACTGCGATGAATATATATTTTTTTTTTTTGCTTTCAACACACCAACTTCAGGGACAACATGTTCACTTGGTGCCTGATCTATCCCACCCACTTCCAGATGTCATTGTAACCAGATAATCAATACTATTCACTTCACCTATCATAATGTTATGGCTGATCGATGCCTATACAGAGGTCGAAAGAATCGAAAGCCGGACATCAAAAGAAGATTTTTATTTCACAGAGACATTTGATAAGATGAGATCGAGTTGCTCTCTGTCAAATATATTTAAAAAAAAAAAACATTTTGAATATGGAATATTTAGAACATTTAGAATATAATCCAGATGTAAACCCCAATAGAATGATATTTGGGGGGTCCATTTTATAAAGCAGTGAATGTAACATTCATCAAACATTTACTGCAGGTGAATCTTCCTGGTGCGTGTGTTTAAAATAACAGCGATTGACTCCCCACCAATAAATGTTTCCTGAAAGTCACTGTTTTGTTTTTTTTTTTGTTTTTTTATATGTTTTTTTTATATGTGACAAAATTTTTTAATTGTAACAATTACATTTTTTATGAAAAAAAAAAATAGTTTTCACCTTTTCATTTCTCCTTTGTTATATCCAAGCCCTACCGATCCCCTGCAACCTTTTTGCAGTCACTCCCAGTCTACATCCAAACTCCAATGATGGCTGCGGGATGGGGGAGGGGGGGGTGACTTTCTTGATGGCGCCAACAATGGACCAAGCCCATAGGTGTGCGCAGCCAATTGCATTAGAGTGTGCACCCCAAAGCTCAAACACACATGCGCATGTATGTATGTATGTGTATATGTATATTACACACACTCTTATGGCAGAGCCGATGCAGTGAAAGAGAGGTATGGTAGCACTTTATTAATGGCAGAACTGGTCAGAGGGAGATATTTCCCATCTCCCCGCCGGCACACAGAGTGATAATGCTAATGCACTTGGGGTGATTAGGGTGTGCCCAGGCACACCTGGCACACCCCTGAGTAATGTGTGCCGATACTTGTAGTGTCCATCGGAAGCTCCTATAACAGGGTGACAACGCAGAAGCACCATTGAAATCCAGAGACAGGGCGTTGTCACCCCTTAACAGGAAGTGCCTGAATGTGGAAGGATCGCCAGCGATTCATTTTTTTAATAAAAGATGCAGATTTAGAAATATTTCTTTTGAAATAATATTAACACGTGAAAGCTTTTTTTTTTTTTTAAAAAAAGAAGAAATTGTGATGAGGTTTAAATCTAGCTTAACCTTGGTCAGAAAACGTTTGTCTTCATAATAAAAAAATAAAAAAAGACGGAATGAAAGTTGATAAAAAGGCATTAAAATCCCAACTTTCAACCTTTATTCCAACAGCGAAGAAAGAAATATAAAAGGATCGGAATTCCTGTATTCTGTTCACATCCTCCTAATTATATAGAATTATGAAGACGCTCGATCTCATTCATTCCTCCACTGAAAACACAATCAGGAAACTTTCACAAACAGAATTATAGACGAGCAGCATCCGAGAAATCCGATTCTTCAGGATTATGTAGATTGGATACGCCGGGGGGCTCCGTGTTCAGACATCTGCAGAAAGAAGACAACGGCTCATTAGGACATCAATATTTATAAACAGGCGAGGTGCGCTAAACCCGGAATATTCCCGGCGAGGTGCGCTAAACCCGGAATATTCCCGGCGAGGTGCGCTAAACCCGGAATATTCCCGGCGAGGTGCGCTAAACCCGGAATATTCCCGGCGAGGTGCGCTAAACCGGAATATTCACAGAATAATTATCATTGGCAATACATGCAGGTTGTAATTATTTACAATGTATTTATTTACAAACCTGCATATAGCACAAGTGATAATTAATATTAGTTTTATAATTCTACATTAATAAATTTGTTATATAAATAATGGTATTGATATAGATGTATATATCTATATATATCTATATATCTAGATCTATCTAGATCTATCTATCTATCTAGATCTATCTAGATCTATCTATCTATCTAGATCTATCTAGATCTATCTAGATCTAGATCTATCTAGATCTATCTAGATCTATCTATCTAGATCTATCTAGATCTATCTAGATCTATCTAGATCTATCTAGATCTATCTATCTAGATCTATCTAGATCTATCTATCTAGATCTATCTAGATCTATCTATCTAGATCTATCTAGATCTATCTATCTAGATCTATCTATCTATCTATCTATCTATCTATCTATCTATCTATCTATCTATCTATCTATCTATCTATCTATACACACACATACACATATATGCAAATATATATTTACTAAGACAAAAAGATTAATAATTATGAAAATTTTATATATATATATATATATATATATATATATATATATATATATATATATATATATATATATATATATATATATATATATATATATATATATATATATATATATATATATATATATATATACACACACACACATTATATATATATATATATATATAGAGTCATGATTATTATTAATCGTTTTGTTCTTATTAGTTTTATAATTCTATTTATTATTAGTTTTCTATGTATAAAATAATGATTCATTTAGTATAGCTCTATATAATACTCTATAACATTAGTTTTACATATAAAAAAAGAATAATAAAAAAATAAATATGTTTTATATATATATATATATATATATATATATATATATATATATATATATATATATATATATATATAAACATATTTACCGTATTTATTTATTATTGTAGCAAAGTGTCATCTCTTCAGTGTTGTCACATGAAAAGATACAATAAAATATTTACAAAAATGTAAGGGGTTTACTCACTTTTGTGAGATATATATATATATATATAGTATTATATTTATTCTCACAAAAGTGAGTACACCCCTCAGTCACATTTGTGTAAATCTTTTCTTGTATCTTTTCATGTGACAACACTGAAGAAATGACACTTGTCTACAATGTAAAGTAGTGAGTGTACAGCTTGTATAACAGTGTAAATTTTCTGTCCCCTCAAAATAACTCAACACACAGCCATTAATGTCTAAACTGCTGGCAACAAAAGTCAGTACACCACCTAAGTGAAAATATCCAAATTGGGACCAATTAGCCATTTTGCCTCCCCCGGTGTCATGTGACTTGTTAGTGTTACAAGGTCTCAGGTGTGAATGGGGAGCAGGTGTGTTACATTTGGTGTTATCGCTCTCACTCTCTCATACTGGTCACTGGAAGTACAACATGGCACCTCATGGCAAAGAACTCTCTGAGGATCTGAAAAAAAAGAATTGTTGCTCTACATAAAGATGGCCTAGGCTATAAGAAGATTGCCAAGACCCTGAAACTGAGCTGCAGCACAGTGGCCAAGACCATACAGCGGTATAACAGGACAGGTTCCACTCAGAACAGGCCTCGCCATGGTCCACCAAAGAAGTTGAGGTCACGTGCTCAGCGTCATATCCAGAGGTTGTCTTTGGGAAATAGACGTATGAGTGCTGCCAGCATTGCTGCAGAGGTTGAAGGGGTGGGGGGTCAGCCTGTCAGTGCTCAGACCATACGCCGCACACTGCATCAAATTGGTCTTCATGGCTGTCATCCCAGAAGGAAGCTTCTTCTAAAGATGGTGCACAAGAAAGCCCGCAAACAGTTTGCTGAAGACAAGCAGACTAAGGACATGGATTACTGGAACCATGTCCTGTGGTCTAATGAGACCAAGATAAACGTATTTGGTTCAGATGGTGTCAAGGGTGTGTGGGGGCAACCAGGTGAGGAGTACAAAGACAAGTGTGTCTTGTCTACAGTCAAGCATGGTGGTGGGAGTGTCATGGTCTGGGGCTACATGAGTGCTGCCGGCACTGGGGGGCTACAGATCATTGAGGGGACCATTAATGCCAACATGTACTGTGACATACTGAAGCAGAGCATGATCCCCTCCCTTCAGAGACTGGACCGCAGGGCAGTATTCCAACATGATAACCACCCCAAACACACCTCCAAGATGACCACTGCCTTGATAAAGAAGCTGAGGGTAAAGGTGATGGACTGGCCAAGCATGTCTCCAGACCTAAACCCTATTGATCATCTGTGGGACATCCTCAAACGGAAGGTGGAGGAGCGCAAGGTCTCTAACATCCACCAGCTCCGTGATGTCATCATGGAGGAGGGGAAGAGGACTCCAGTGACAACCTGTGAAGCTCTGGTGATCTCCATGCCCAAGAGGGTTAAGGCAGTGCTGGAAAATAATGGAGGCCACACAAAATATTGACACTATGGGCCCAATTTGGACATTTTCACTTGGGCAAGAATCAGCTCCACCAATCACGTTTAACGTTAGGAGTACAAAACCTATTCTGCCTAGTGACCGGGACGCTTCCTGATGACGTTGTAAAAAAAAAAAAAAAAGCGTTGAGGCGCACGCCTGTCAGGTCAATTCCAGTCACTTTCGATTTACAAACACTACGGCGGTGGAACGCACACGCCGGCCCCACAAGCGGAAGCTGAACGGCTGTATTACCCATTTGCCTGGTGACATACGCTATTATCCTCAGTGCCAGCCTAAGGCACCAACTCATGGAGGCGACCGTTTGGCTTTATCTTTTGTAAATCAACATTTTATTAAACGTTTTACACCATGGTCCCGTGTTTATCTGTTTTTTTTAATGTGGCAACTGTGGTGGAGACAAACAAGGTCCCCAGCTATATCCATACCGGTGCATCAGCAAGATCCCCTGACCCACAAAACATGGCCTACACCAACCTTCTTTTTTAGGTAAAGAGGTCACGGTCGGTCTGGTGAGTAGGCATTTCACTCACATCCACCGGCTGATTTATGTGAAGTCTTTCCATTGATGACGGTGTAAAGATTGAAGACACATAAAAATGTATTTAAAAAAAATTAAATCATATATCAAAAAAGCAGTAGTGTTTTTTCATAGAAAGTCCTACCCTTTCTTTGCTGTTCCTTTTCACAGGCTTCAACCTCAAATGCTTTATGGATGTCTGCCCTCACCATCTAATGATTTCATTAATTTAAGTCATTTAAATTGGCCCCCAACAGTAATTAAAAAAAAAGACAGTTCAGGTTGAGATACTCCAACGATCTGGTACTGTCCACAGTAATACATTTTCAATGTCCTTCCATGTCCTCAGTCTTTCAGTTAAATATCGCATATGATCACCCAACTGGGAAGACCGAGGACATACTGTGAGTATAAGGCGTCATGGGCTTGACTTTCTTTATGGGAGGGACAGTGATGAATCCATATGGGGTATATATGATAAGTCCACTTTAATAACAAATAATATAAATCTTAAGGTATGTAGCAGGTACTAAATAGACAAACCTGTTTCTCCAGAAAGATCTTCAGGATCTGCCAACCGAAACACACTGCTGTCATTATGTTGTGTGTTTTCCGGCTTTGCCTCTCCATCAATCATTGCTATATGTTCCGGCTCTGTGGTGGGACCAATGGCTGCTGTGTACAGAAATGGGAAATGTTCATACAAGTTACATAGTTACATAGTAGATGAGGTCGAAAAAAGACACAAGTCCATCAAGTCCAACCTATGTGTGTGATTATATGTCAGTATTACATTGTATATCCCTGCATGTTGCGGCCGTTCAGGTGCTTATCTAATAGTTCCTTGAAACTATCGATGCCCCCCCGCTGAGACCACCGCCTGTGGAAGGGAATTCCACATCCTTTGCCTCTCTTACAGTAAAGAACCCTCTACGTAGTTTAAGGTTAAACCTCTTTTCTTCTAATTTTAATGGGTGGCCACGAGACTTGTTAAACTCCCCTCCGCGAAAAAGTTTTCTCCCTATTGTGGAGTCACCAGTACGGTATTTGTATATTGAAATCATATCCCCTCTCAAGCGTCTCTTCTCCAGAGAGAATAAGTTCAGTGCTCACAACCTTTCCTCATAACTAATATCCTCCAGACCCTTTATTAGCTTTGTTGCCCTTCTTTGTACTCGCTCCATTCCCAGTACATCCTTCCTGAGGACTGGTGCCCAGAACTGGACAGCATACTCCAGATGAGGCCGGACCAGAGTCTTGTAGAGCGGGAGAATTAATCCAAATGACTATTGGCAAAGGGATCATTTATTGGCAAAGGGAGCATCCAACAGTCATGGGGTGTCCGTTAACAGCGCGATCAATTTGATGACCCAGTGCTGCACTTTTGTAAGGATCCATCCATTTAACGCTACCAATGCTACCGGTGATAGAAGAAAAGGAAGGTTTTAGCCATCAGTCACGTTGCACCAAAAAGAGGTGGTTTCTGGCAGGGTAGATTTTGTTCTTTGAGGGGATACATCTGCAGGTCTTTGGACAGCCACAGAAGAGGAGGAGACAACTACAAGTCTACAAGCCTTTGACCAGCCTTGGAAGAGGAGGAGACATCTCCAGGTCTTTGGCCAACCATAAAAGATGAGGAGATATCTGCAGGTCTTTGGCAAGCCATTGAAGTGGAGGAGACATCTGCAGGTCTTTGACCAATCATAGAAGAGGAGGAAACTTCACTTCAATGGCTGGCCAAAGATCTGCAGAAGTCTCCTCCTATGTGGTTGGCCAAGGACTTGCTGATGTCTCCTTCTCTTCTATGGCTGGCCAAAGACCTGTCAATGTTTCCTTCACTTCAATGGCTGACCAAAAGATCTGTAAATGTCTCTTCCTCTTCTATGGCTGGCCAAAGACCTGCAGAGGTCTGCTCCTCTTCTATTTTTCACCAAAGACCTGCAGATGTCTCCTCCACTTCAATTTCTGGCCAAAGATCTGCAGAATGAGATATCTACGGGTCTTTGGCTAGCCATTAAAGTGGAGGATACATCTGCAGGTCTTTGGCCAACCATAGAAGAAGAGGAGGCTTCTGCAGGTTTTGTGTTCTACTCATGGCCTGGTAATTCTTCTACTCATGACCTGAGGAGGAGTTTTAAATGAGCTGGATGGTGACTGAAAAAATGTGAACTTCTACTGCTCCATCTGCGAAACTATCACTAGTGACGGGTTTTTAGCTTCTGTCCCTTAATGTGAAGAACTGCAAAAAAGGGACAGAACCCTGAATCACATTGGTGGTGTACAAGCTGGTTCTTTGCAGTCACCACCTGGACCCTGTGAAGCCCCATCACAGGCCACCAGCGGGAGCGTAACACAACAGACGATAAAATCATAGTACATAAGGATGTCGTCTTACCTTTTTTTTTCTGACCTTTAACATGAATGGCAAACACTGTTGCAAGAATAGAAATGCAGGCAATCACCAGCACAGGGATGAGAATGGGGTACAGGTTCTTGTGCCTGGAAACTGAACTGTGATAAGACTTAGTTAATAAAATGCAACCCTGGCCATTAGGAAAGGGGTGCCATCTAGACTGCAGGCCCCAGTACATGGTATATATTCAAATGGAGACTTAAAGGAAAAGTACGGCCAAAGCTTTCTTGGCTGTACTTCTCCTATGGATCACGGGAGTGCAGATCATTCTGCACTCCTGTGACCCACTTTCAGCAAACAGCGACATCACAGAGCCAGTCCAGGCTGGGGAAAGCTTGCGACCATATGGTCAGTTTCCAACCAGTTTCCTGGACCAGCAGCTGGCTCAGCCTCTCAGTGTGACACTGAGAGTCTAAGCCAGCCGCTCCCACCCCCTCCACGGACCGGCGCTCCAGTGAGTGCTGAAGGAGCAGAGCACAGAGCCGGTGACTGACAGTCACCAGGCTCTGCTCAGAGAGAGCAGACCCAAGAACTGAGCGATCAGTGGTCTTTGATCACTCGGTGTAGACCTGGAGGACGACAGCTGCAGCTCAGATCAATGCAGCAGTCATCCAGGTGAGTGTGTAGGGTTTTTCTTTTCTCTGATTCACTTTTCTTTTAATTTTGAGTGTGAAGGTCCACAGCAGCTCAGAGAGAATGATTCTCCTTAGTCCATTCTCACAGGAGAGAGGTGGCTCAAGGTTGGCTGTTAGCTCCAGTAGGGACTGGGTGTGCAAAAAGGAAAGTGCCAAAAGCAGAACATATAAAATCCTTATGTCAAAAAAATCCAACGCATTTTGGGGATTCAAAGGGTCCTTCGTCAGGGCTTGGTACTGTTGTGTACTGGACTGATAAAATTGGAGGGATCCTGAGGGGTAATTAGCATGATTACTCTAGATACTGGTTAACTCCTCTAATTACTCCGCAGTATGACTCCAAGGACAAAGCCCCGGTGAAGTTGGACCATTTGAACTTCTGAAATTCATTGGGTTCTTATGACATAAGAGTCTTAATGAAAATGAATCAGGACTTTCTTTTTCACTCAGCAGTTACCTCCTTGAAAATAGAGAAGGTTTTTAGCCTTGTCCACGCATTGGGACTGCACTGACCAGGGGCGTTGCTAGGTCTACAACAGATCTGGGGCTAGAGCCCATAGCAGTGTAGTAAAGAAAGTCATATGCTTGGGCGGGCATACACATGTATATAATATATGTGTGTGTGTGTGTGCATATATCCCCAGAGATTCCCCCCTTACATTAGGGTCCCCAGAGAGCCCCCCACTTACATCAGGGTTCCCAGAGAGCATCCCTTACATTAGGGTCCCCAGAGAGCCTCCCCCTTAAATCAGGGTCCCCAGAGAGCCTCCCCTTAAATTATCGTCCCCAGAGAGCCTCCACCTTAAATCAGGGTCCCCAGAGAGCCTCCACCCTGAATCAGGGTCACCAGAGAGCCCCCCCCCCACTTACATCAGGGTCCCCAGAGAGCCTCCCCTCCCCTTGTAGACCCCTGCAGAGACTCGGGGCTATGGGCCCCAGATTCGGGGCTATAGCCCCAAAAGCCACCCCCTAGCGACGCCACTGGCACTGACCAAGACGTGTGGTATGAATAAGTCATAAAGGCTCTCCACCCATCGAAAATGAAACCCCTTAATGAATTGATCATAACCATTACCCATTCCAGCCTGATTCGCAGCCATTGCAACAACCATCTCCTAAAACAGATCATAAATAAGGGATCCTTGTTACCTCAGCTTCAAACCAACCCAACGCCTACAGACCTCAGACAGAGCTGAGGAACACCATACAGAACAGCTCAGCTATTTCATAATTTCTTATATTATTCATAAAAATAAATGTCTAATGTCTTAATATCTTATATATAAAAGCATATAATCAATGTCTAACCTTTCATTTCTGCTTTCATTGCGTCCTGAAACTGGCTGTCTGTAAAGCGTAGAATTAACTGTCCATCGTGTGGTTCCAAATACACGTTGGGGCCCCAAAGTTGATGGTGCTCCGGATTTGTGAGTGGTTTGCGTCCTGCTGCTTCTGGAAGGGCTCATACCTATGGAAGAATAATAAAATAAAGGATTTCATGATATTTAATATGTAGTGTGCACCCCTGAAAGGGCACGCTGATTTGCCACAGTTTCCTCTCCCCACTAGTGCAGCGGCAGCCAGGCACACAGCAACATTCACTTTTCTGGCTCAATAAACAGTCTAGAAGTTGCTACTAGACTTAGATAGGAGCAGTCATTAGAGGGCACTCTTCACTCTGCGGCTGCTTCTTAGAACCATCCCTGTAATAATAGCCCAGGAAATGGACAGGCCTTGGATACCATAAGCAATGTCCCAGGCCAGGCAAGTCTTACTATTAGTGCACAAGGGCTAATAGCGGCAACAGTCAGTCACCCAGATCCTGCACTCATGTCTGTACTCACAAGGTCCCTGAATACTTGGATGCCTCCTTCCAATATCAGACAGAAATTTACTTAGTGAACGCTCCAGACTGGATTGTAGGTGAAATCCAATTGTTTGGCTGCATGGATTCTTAGCAAGAAGGCAGGTGGTGCTTTAGCATTGCTGGGACCCCCATGAGCCCTCCAGGCAGGGAACCTCTCCTCCTGGAAAAACACCAGCCTGCTCCAGGTCCCAGACTATTTATAAGTACACCTCCCCCAGCTTCAGAATAGCTGGGACCTCCATGAGCTCAGGTAAATTTCAGCAGAACTGCCTAGGAGGGCAGAAGCCCCGCAAGCTGGGAACTTCTCCTCCTGGAAGACCACCAGACTGCTCCAGGTCCCAGACTATTTATGAGCTCTGCAGCCACCTACTAGGCACACCCCCCCCCCCCCCAAGCTTTAGCATAGCTGGGACCTCCATGAGCTCAGGTAAATTTCAGTAGGACTGCCTAGGAGGGCAGCAGCCTTCCAGGCAGGGAACTTCTCCTCCTGGAAAAAGACCAGACTGCTCCAGGTCCCAGACTATTATGTGCAAGCATTGCTGGAGTGAGTACATAGCTCTGACATATACCGCAGTGCTGTACGGAGAACACTGAGCCGGTCACATCAGTCTCTGTACCAAAGGAGCTTACACTCTAATGTGCCCCCCACAGTCACACACTATTATATTACATTTATATAGCTCTGACATATACCGCAGTGCTGTACGGAGAACACTGAGCCGGTCACATCAGTCTCTGTACCAGAGGAGCTTACACTCCAATGTCCCCTCCCCCACAGTCACACACTATTATTATACATTTATATAGCTCTGACATATACCACAGCGCTGTACAGAGAACACAGAGCCAGTCACATCAGTCTCTGTACCAAAGGAGCTTACACTCTAATGTCCCCCCACAGTCAAACACTATTATATTACATTTATATAGCTCTGACATATACCGCAGTGCTGAACAGATATCACTGAGCCAGTCACATCAGTCTCTGTACCAGAGGAGCTTACACTCTATTGTCCCCTCCCCCACAGTCACACACTTATTATTATTCATTTATATAGCTCTGACATATACCGCAGCGCTGTACAGAGATCACGGAGCCGGTCACATCAGTCTCTGCCACACACCGGGGCCAATTAGGTCAGCCAAAAATTTAGCTTACCAGTGTGTTTCTGGAACACAACCAGACTGCTTGGAGGAAGCCACACAACATGCCTAAAACCCAGAGCTACAAGGTAGGAGGACTAACCACTGAGCTTCCCTTCTGCACATCTAACCGAAAGACCACTATTACAATATTCATTTTTATTTTTTTATTTTTTTTAATCTAAGGCCCAACGAACCTTTAGCAGCAGCTGAAGACGCAGAAGAAACCGCCGACCTGCTGGTGGAACTGAAGAACAACGCAGGAGTACGTTCTAAAGGAAGATGGACAATATTATCACATCACATATTACTGGCAGTCTGTGAACAAATGATTTGGAATTGGAACTAATGTTAAAGCATTAAGGTAGAAGGCAGTTGTATATATATATATATATGTAATGTAGCTACACATAGTTACCTTATAATGTTTCAACATAAGTTCCTATTTTATTAATGTATATAAACTGTATATAGTAGCAGAGTTACACATAGTTACATTGTAATGTTTTCATTTCCAATCATTTTTATTGAGTATTTCAAATGAGATACAAAAGCCAACATCGGAACATATGGCAAAAATAAAGTGTGCTCCGGATGTGTACAGGAATACAAAGTTGTAAAGAAAACAAAAATAATTTATATTCCGGTACATATGGATCTGCCTGATTTGCAATACAATAAATTCCATAATTTGGAATATATATATATATAATGAACTGTATAAATATTTTATCATTACAAAAAAAATGATATATATACAGTGGGGGACGGAAAGTATTCAGACCCCCTTACATTTTCACTCTTTGTTATATTGCAGCCATTTGCTAAAATAATTTGAGTTCATTTTTTTCCTCATTAATGTACACACAGCACCCCATATTGTACACACAGCACCCCATATTGTACACACAGCACCCCATATTGTACACACAGCACCCCATATTGTACACACAGCACCCCATATTGTACACACAGCACCCCATATTGTACACACAGCACCCCATATTGTACACACAGCACCCCATATTGTACACACAGCACTCCATATTGTACACACAGCACCCCATATTATACACACAGCACCCCATATTGTACACACAGCACCCCATATTGTACACACAGCACCCCATATTGTACACACAGCACCCCATCTTGTACACACAGCACCCCATATTGACAGAAAAACACAGAATTGTTGACATTTTTGCAGATTTATTAAAAAAGAAAAACTGAAATATCACATGGTCCTAAGTATTCAGACCCTTTGCTGTGACACTCATATATATAACTCAGGTGCTGTCCATTTCTTCTGATCATCCTTGAGATGGTTCTACACCTTCATTTGAGTCCAGCTGTGTTTGATTATACTGATTGGACTTGATTAGGAAAGCCACACACCTGTCTATATAAGACCCTTTGCTCAGTATTTAGTAGAAGCCCCTTTTGATGAGTCTTTTTGGGAAAGATGCAACAAGTTTTTCACACCTGGATTTGGGGATCCTCTGCCATTCCTCCTTGCAGATCCTCTCCAGTTCTGTCAGGGGGGATGGTAAACGTTGGTGGACGGCCATTTTTAGGTCTCTCCAGAGATGCTCAATCGGGTTTAAGTCAGGGCTCTGGCTGGGCCATTCAAGAACAGTCACGGAGTTGTTGTGAAGCCACTCCTTCATTATTTTATCTGTGTGCTTAGGGTCATTGTCTTGTTGGAAGGTAAACCTTCGGCCCAGTCTGAGATCCTGAGCACTCTGGAGACGGTTTTCATCCAGGATATCCCTGTACTTGGCCGCATTCATCTTTCCCTCGATTGCAACCAGTCGTCCTGTCCCTGCAGCTGAAAAACACCCCACAGCATGATGCTGCCACCACCATGCTTCACTGTTGGGACGGTATTGGACAGGTGATGAGCAGTGCCTGGTTTTCTCCACACATACCGCTTAGAATTAAGGCCAAAAATTTCTATCTTGGTCTCATCAGTCCAGAGAATCTTATTTCTCACCATCTTGGAGTCCTTCAGGTGTTTTTTTTAGCAAACTCCATGCGGGCTTTCATGTGTCTTGCACTGAGGAGAGGCTTCCGTCGGGCCACTCTGCCATAAAGCCCCGACTGGTGGAGGGTTGCAGTGATGGTTGACTTTCTACAACTTTCTCCCATCTCCCGACTGCATCTCTGGAGCTCAGCCACAGTGATCTTTGGGTTCTTCTTTACCTCTCTCACCAAGGCTCTTCTCCCCCAATAGCTCGGTTTGGCCGGACGGCCAGCTCTAGGAAGGGTTCTGGTTGTCCCAAACATCTTCCATTTAAGGATTATGGAGGCCACTGTGCTCTTAGGAACCTTAAGTGCAGCAGAAACCTTGGCCTTGTAACCTTGGCCAGATCTGTGCCTTGCCACAATTCTGTCTCTGAGCTCTTCAGGCAGTTCCTTGGACCTCATGATTCTCATTTGCTCTGACATGCACTGTGAGCTGTAAGGTCTTATATAGACAGGTGTGTGGCTTTCCTAATCAAGTCCAATCAGTATAATCAAACACAGCTGGACTCAAATGAAGGTGTAGAACCATCTCAAGGATGATCAGAAGAAATGGACAGCACCTGAGTTATATAGATGAGTGTCACAGCAAAGGGTCTGAATACTTAGGACCATGTGAGATTTCAGTTTTTCTTTCTTAATAAATCTGCAAAAATGTCAACAATTCTGTGTTTTTCTGTCAATATGGGGTGCTGTGTGTACAATATGGGGTGCTGTGTGTACAATATGGGGTGCTGTGTGTACAATATGGAGTGCTGTGTGTACAATATGGGGTGCTGTATGTACAATATGAGGTGCTGTGTGTACAATATGGGGTGCTGTGTGTACAATATGGGGGGCTGTGTGTACAATATGGGGCGCTGTGTGTACAATATGGGCGGCTGTGTGTACAATATGGGGGGCTGTGTGTACAATATGAGGTGCTGTGTGTACAATATGGGGTGCTGTGTGTACAATATGGGGGGCTGTGTGTACAATATGGGGTGCTGTGTGTACAATATGGGGTGCTGTGTGTACAATATGAGGTGCTGTGTGTACATTATGGGGTGCTGTGTGTACAATATGAGGTGCTGTGTGTACAATATGGGGTGCTGTGTGTACAACATGGGGGGCTGTGTGTACAATATGGGGGGCTGTGTGTACAATATGGGGTGCTGTGTGTACATTAATGAGGAAAAAAATGAACTTAAATGATTTTAGCAAATGGTTGCAATATAACAAAGAGTGAAAAATTTAAGGGGGTCTGAATACAGACAGACAGACAGAGAGAGAGAGAGAGAGAGAGAGAGAGAGAGAGAGAGAGAGAGAGAGAGAGAGATAGATAGATAGATAGATAGATAGATAGATAGATAGATAGATAGATAGATAGATAGATAGATCTATATATATATATCTATATATATCTATATATATATAGATATAGATATACACACTGCATATCAGTATATAAGTGAGACAGGTATTATAATAATATCACCCACCTTGTGTGCTGTCTGTGCCTCTTACAGGGTTAGAGAACATTGGACTGAATTCTGTGCTGCGCTGCCCCCTGCTGGTGGATGTCGAGTACTGCACTGCAGAACTGTCTGCGAAGCATTGAGACAAAGTACATAAATTCACATAAAGCGTTGATACCACAGTGATGTGTAAAATAGGATTAGGTCACTCACCCTGCATGGAGACATTAGAAGGAGGAGCGGAGTGACTGTAGTTCTGGATCGGTGAGATGGTAGATGCCCCGCCATTGTTTGTAGTACTGATGCTTTGGACTGTACTGAGCTCTGCAACAGTTTAAAAAAATGGATTAACCAGAATCTGAAGGTTTTCAACCAAATGGTGCTTCCCCAGGTCCTTTCTCCATCATAATCCTGCAAACAATTCCCATACGGGTGCAAGCTCAGCTCATCACCTGGAAATATGGAAGCTCACAAAGGTCCAGACAGCTGCACCCTGAAAGTGCACCTCTTTATTGAGTCATAAAAGTGACTTGTCACAGTAACAAAACACTGTGGAGCATGAGAAAAGTCTACACGTTTTGCGCTACATCAGCGCTTAATGAATCGATAAGTTTCATGCCACATCAGCGCTTAATGAATCGATAAGTTTCATGCCACATCAGCGCTTAATCAAGTGCGCATGTAGTATAAAACGCACGCATTTTTATCATGCCCCGCAGTGTTTTGTTGCTGTAACAAGTTGCTTTTATGACTCATTAAAGATGGGAATTTCCGAAGTGTAGGTGTCTGGAACTTTGTGATCTTACACAATCTGCAGGTCGTTCACAATGAAATAGAATGGTTCTGCATGCCATCATCAAAAGAGAGCCAAAGGGTTATTCAATCAGAAGCCATAGAAGCATTTATGGGCAAGGCTGGGGCAAGGATTTCTGACACCCTAGGCGAAAGCTCATTTTGCCTCCCCTTCCCCTGGGCTCCACCCCTTTTGCCCTGCCCATGTATACCTCACCTTTTTAATGAAGCGCCCATCAATTGCAGCCTCACCAGCGCCCATCAATGCAGCCTCACCAGCGCCCATCAAATACAGCCTCACCAGCGCCCATCAAATGCAGCCTCACCAGTGCCCATCAATTGCAGCCTCACTAGCGCCCATCAATGCAGCCTCACCAGCGCACATCAAATACAGCCTCACCAGCGCCCATCAAATACAGCCTCACCAGCGCCCATCAAATGCAGCCTCACCAGTGCCCATCAAATGCAGCCTCACCAGCGCCCATCAAATGCAGCCTCACCAGCGCCCATCAAATGCAGCCTCACCAGCGCCCATCAATGCAGCCTCACCACGCCCATCAAATTCAGCCTCACCAGCGCCCATCAAATGCAGCCTCACCAGCGCCCATCAATGCAGCCTCACCAGCGCCCATGAATTCAGCCTCACCAGTGTCCATCAAATGCAGCCTCACCAGTGCCCATCAAATGCAGCCTCACCAGTGCCCATCAATGCAGCCTTACCACAGCCCATCAAATGCAGCCTTACCAGCGCCCATCAATGCAGTCTCACCAGCGCCCATCAAATGCAGCCTCACCAGTGCCCATCAATGCAGCCTCACCAGTGGCCATCAAATGCAGCCTCGCCAGTGCCCATCAAATGCAGCCTCACCAGTGCCCATGAATGCAGCCTCACCAGTGCCAATCAAATGCAGCCTCACCAGTGCCCATGAATGCAGCCTCACCAGCGCATATAAAATGCAGCCTCACCAGCGCCCATCAATGCAGCCTCACCAGTGCCCATCAATGCAGCCTCACCAGCGCCTATCAAATGCAGCCTCACCAGCGCCTATCAAATGCAGCCTCACCAGCGCCCATCAATGCAGCCTCACCAGCGCCCATCAAATGCAGCCTCACCAGCGCCCATCAATGAAGGTTTGCTTGGTTTCATTCATTCGGGAGTCGGGACACAGACACAGTCCTCCGCCGCCGCTGCACCTCTGACACTATGGGCGAATGGTGCGGTGGCTGCCTGCTGATGCTGAGACTTAGTTGCTTGTTGCAGAGAGAAGAGAGTAGGAACACCAGTGGCAGGGTGCCCTAGGCAGCAGTGCACCCTAGGCGGCTTCCTAGTTTGCCTAGTGGTAGCACCGGCCCGGTTTATGGGAATCATGTGCTTGCTTGCTGCATGTCAAAGCCTACTAAGACCACCCTAAGTAATGCCAACATGGGATGCTGAGCCTCCATGAAAGAACTGAAATCCAAAGAATGAAAGGGGAAGGCCAGGGACAGTCAGGCTGGGGAAGAAACGGCTTGATGATGTTGGATGTCCTCCAGCCAGGAAAGGGACTGGAGACATGGCTGGTGCGGAGGTTACTCTAGTCTGCCCTCTGGTGGTCACCCCTGGAGTAGAACGCTGTCACCCTCACCTGACAGACAACATGCAAAGGTCAATACTATGAAATGTTACTCATACACTCTAAGTTATTACTTGGTTGGAATGGAGACTGGATTTAGTAAATCTGGACCCATTTACTGGTCTCCTCTTTTGGGACTGGTCCATGTTTTCAGGTGGAACCCGTATGAGCATGGTCAGTTTGTAGTAGGAGTTAAACCGGTGAATAGGGTAGTCTGATGTCTGGAGCTTCCATCTAATGATAGTATGGTGTCCTGCAATAAGAGATGGGACCCTCTGCTCTCCAAGCAGGTGCAGGGGGTCCGCAGTGCCCGGGGGGGTCCGCAGTGCCCGGGGCACATGGGCACAGTCCTGCCCTGCCTGCTCAGTCTATGTCTTTGGCTAATGAAGTACTGAAGCGAATGGAATAGATAGGAAAGCCAAGCAAATAGTATCTTCAGGAGGTCAGCAATGGTACCAAAGATCTGATTTCCCCATTCATAGTCCTAATCTACTAGCTGGACAGCTCCAATTTAAAGTGGAACTCCGGTGTAGCGCCCTCCTGGTTCGGAGAAGGCTGCTAGGTAAATTTAGCTCCTTTGTAATCAGTGGAGCGGGGGTTGATTACTTAGGGCTGTTCAGTGTCTTGCTTCTGCTGTACTACGCCCTCTGTTTTCTAGAGACTTCTGGAAGAATAGTGGGAGGGAGAGGGGAACAGGCAGTCTGAATATATAAGGGAACTCCAGCCAATCCCTGAGGATGTGTGCCCAGAAGGTGGGGGAGGGTCAATAAATATTCTGAGGCCTGACAGCAGAGTGCCGAGATCCTGGGTCCAGTCCTTCAGGAGGAGCCCCCCTGTGTAAGGGCTCTGCCCCCTGGGGCAAAGAGAGAGAGAGAGAGAAAGGAAGCTTGAGGAGCCTCAAATATTTTATTCCCACAGTTCCAGGGCATGCCACGCTCCCCCTTCCCTATCCAACCTCCTGTTCCCAAAAAGAACCCTAAAAGAAACTCCCAGGCTGATTTTTGAGGAATCAGTCAAAAAGGAAAGGAAAAATGCTGAAAATGCTGTGGGACTGGCTGTGCATGCCGCAAAATAGGACCCTCCTGCACTAAATAGGACCTTCCTGATACTACACTGCTCCTGCGGTGTAGCGCTGCAGATATAAAAGATACACATTAATGCAGCTATATATTCCTTATTCCATCATTAAATGCATTTTTTTTTAGTGTAAGTACCCGGATTTGACCTTCTGAAGCGTCTATACAGCAGAGCTCAGACTGGAGAAGCAAAAAGCAGCGTGGGGAGCCAATAAGTTGTACTGTAGTGCTCATATGCTAACAAGGAACATGCTGATAGGGGAAGAGAGCAGAGTGACAGAGATGAGCTCATCAGTTTGCTTTTTTTTTTTTTCCTTTCATGGTCCAATCACAGGTTGGGGGAGGGACAAGACCCGTATGTCTTATTAAACTGCAGAGGAGAAAAATCAGGTCTCCTGCCCTGCCAGACAGGGATGCGCTGCGTACTGCAAAATTTGATTGTGAGTTCCCAATTAGAGTCCCTGCCTGCTAATAGTACAAGTCCAGATAATACAGAACTACAAGTGTTGGAGCTTATACTAGGACCCCACCAACGTTTTCTGTGGCCCCATGATCTGTACTTAACCCCCCCACCCCATTGGATAAAATAGATCTACAAGCAAACATTAAAGCTTTTACTATGACCCCACCAACCTTGTCTGCGGTCTGTAGAGGTTACAGGGTTAGAGGTCTCTGTACTGAATTCTGTGCTTGGCTGCCCCCTGCTGGAGGATTCTGAGTACAGCACTGCAGTGTTATCTGCACAGAGCAGAGACAATAAATGTCATTTCATGTGAAGCTCTAATATCTCCTTATTGTGCAAAATATGAACTCACTGACCTGGCAGAGTGACCCCGGAAGAAGGGGGGGCGGAGCTGCTGTACCTATAGATCGGGGAGACGGTCACACTGCCTGCACCGCTGTCCTGGATTGTACTCATCTCTGCAAAAGTTTGGAATGTGGTTATCCAGAACCCTCTGATGGCTGACAGGACAGAAAAATTTAACAATTCTTGATTTATTTGACTTGATATATTGTAAAGGTATTCTAAGGGTCATTCAACTCAATGACTTTAGTGATGACTTTGATTCCTGTGAAGTTTTCAATCCAGAGGATCTAATCTGGGGGGGGGAGTCTTTGGGATCTCACAGAACTTTCTTGCTACCCCCCCCCCCCATATGTAAGCAGGGGCGGATCCAAAGTCTAGTCTCGGGAGGGGCAATGGCAGAAAATTAGGTGTTGCTTACCCGGTTCCCGACCGGGGCACGCCGATGTACATCGGCAGAATGGCATGGCTGGGCAAATGGACGTACCGGTACGTCCATTTGAATTCCCCGCGCGCCGCCGGCCGGGAGCTCCGTGAGTCGGGTCGCGGGTCCCACGGACTCGATCGCCGCGGGGAGACCCGCGATCGCCTCATGGAGAGGACGAACGGGGAGATGCCGTTGTAAGCAGCATCTCCCCGTTCTGCCTAGTGACAGTGTCACTCGATCTCTGCTCCCTGTCATCGGAGCCGAGATCAGTGACTGTCACACACAGCCCATCCCCCTACAGTTAGTAATCACTCCCCTAGGACATACTTAACCCCTCCCCGCCCCCTAGTGGTTAACCTCTTCACTGCCAGTGTCATTTACACAGTAATCAGTGCATTTTTAATCGCACTGATCGCTGTATAAATGACAATGATCCCAAAAATGTGTCAAAAATGCCCGCCATAACGTCGCAGTCACAATAAAAATCGCTGATCGCCGCCGTTACTAGTAGAAAAAAAAATTATTACTAAAAATGCCATAAAACTATCCCCTACTTAGTAAACGCTATAACTTTTGCGCAAACCAATCAATAAACGCTTATCGCGATTTTTTTTTACCAAAAATATGTAGAAGAATATGTATCGGCCTAAATTGAGGAAAAAAAAGTTTTTTTTATATATTTTTGGGGGATATTTATTATAGCAAAATGTAAAAAATAATGCACTTTTTTCAAATCTGTCGCTCTTATTTTGTTTATAGCGCAAAAAATAAAAATCGCAGAGGCGATCAAATACCACCAAAAGAAAGCTCTATTTGTGGGAAAAAAAGGACGTCAATTTTGTTTGGGAGCCATGTCGCACGGCCGCGCAATTGTCAGTTAAAGCGACGCAGTGCCAAATCGCAAAAAACGCTCTGGTCAGGAAGAGGGGTAAAATCTTCCGGGGCTGAAGTGGTTACTTAACAATCACTGATCGCCGCCATTACTAGTAAAAAAAAAAAAAAAAAAAAAAAAATGCCATAAATCTATCCCCTATTTTGTAGACGCTATAACTTGTGCAAACCAATCAATATACGCTTATGGGGGGGGGGGGGGGGGTTACCAAAAATATGTAGGAGAATACACATTGGCCTAAACTGATGAAGAATTTTTTTTATAGCAAAAAGTAAAAAATACTGTTTGTTTGTTTTTTTTTTCAAAATTGTCGGTCTTTTTTTGTTTATTTTGCAGAAAATAAAAACCGCAGAGGTGATCAAATACCACCAAAAGAAAGCTCTATTTGTGGGAACAAAAGGACATTAATTTTGTTTGGGTACGGCGTTGCACGACCGCGCAATTGTCAGTCAAAATAAAGCAGCGCAGTATCGCAAAAAAAATGGCCTGTTCATGAAAGGGGGTAAAAATTTCTGAAGGGTTAACATTGAACAAGTTTTAAGGGCAATTTTTTTTTTCCATACATAATGACAGTTACGGCACACATCTATTTTGTGATTTGACACATTCATTTATTCTTTTTACTCACTTTTAGTAAAATATTTTGGTGCTCTGGACCTCTGGTGGTGGGAGGGGCTCCCATGCAGGTCGCAGGTCTTCTTGGAGAAGATGGAGTGAGGAGGTGGGCGGAGCCAACACCCACTCAGGGGCGGAGGCCTGCAGTATGGACTGTGCAGAAGATAGAGGGAGGAGGAGCCGAGGGGGTGGAGCCAACACTCTCATTCAGGGACGGAGTCGGTGGGAAGAAGACTCCACTCTGAATGCTGGGGCTCTCTCTCGCTTTCCTCCTTAGCAGCGGCAACGTGAATCACTGGCGTCACTGGTTGCTAGGCACTAGCAACCAACGTAGGAAATACAGAGGCCAAGCCAGCGGCGCGGCTCCACCCACCTCCTCAGTGCAGCGGCGTAATTATTACACAGAGTCTCTCTCGGTGCCGCTGATCGGCTGGTGATGATACTGAGAGAGACTCGGGAGTCGGGACTGCACTGCAGTCAGTAATATTTTTTTTTGGGGGGGGGGGGGGCAATTGCCCCGTTGCCCCCCCCCCTGGATCCGCCCCTGTATGAAAGTAGAATTACTGACTTCAGAACTTCTGGTTATCACAGTCAGCTGTTTGAAGATAACAAATCTCATAGGTTCTCTTCAGCTAAAAACTGATAAGACGGCTGAGATTTGTAATTCTGCAAGGAAAAAATAAATCATTGGTTTTCGAGTAGTGTGCTGACTATACTGGCTGCTCCTTACCTATCTTGCCCTCAATTTAGGCATATTTTTTATTAAGTATGATGACACTATTGTTACTGACACTGCCAGGTGCCACTGAGAGAGATCCCGGGGGCATCAAAATTATGCTATGGGGCCCTATGACCTGTACTTACCCCCCCCCATTGGATAAAATAGATCTACAAGCAAACATTGAAGCTTATACTATGACCCCCACCAACCTTGTCTGCGGTCTGTAGAGCTTAGAGGGTTAGAGGTCTCTGTACTGAATTCTGTGCTGGCCTGCCCCCTGCTGGAGGATTCTGAGTACAGCACTGCAGTGTTATCTGCACAGAGCAGGGACAATAAATGTCATTTCATGTGAAGTTTTTTTTTTGAAAGCCTATGGCGTGCATAACACACCCAAAAACTTCACCCGGTGCCAAAAAAATGTGCTCACACATAAAGAGTGAAACACAAAAAAGTGCAACGGTTACACAGACGTGCCAATTCCCTGAATCCCCCCGGGGCGTTAGGCTCCAGACGGGGACAAGGGTACTTTACAAATGGTCCATCTGGCCAAAACCAGACAGGGCCCCGTTCTCTGGAGGGCCTGCCGAAAAACAGAACCCGCCCCAAGTACTAGGTGAGGCTCCCCCCGAAGGGAGACCCCATGAGAGAGGGCGAACTAAGCCAGAAGGCCACGTCCACCCCCTTCGCAAGACTTTCAGGGCTGGCCCGAGGACCCGCATCCCTACTCGTCACACAGTGAGACAAAACCGCGTACAAACATAAAAATACAAAAAGTGACAAACATAGGCATCAATAAAAAAAAAATAAAAATAAAGTGGGGAAGGGATAGTGAAAAAGGTTGCCATTGTGTAAAACGATGACCAGGCCCTCCGGCCAGGAATAAAAAAAATTCCTCTGGTCCCAGCCGAAAGGCCCGGCCCAAGAGGCAGGTGCTAAAAAAGCGTGTTCTATAGTGCAGTGACCGTGGTGCCTCAAATCAAAGTGACTGCCACTCACAGTGATTTTATGGCACCCCTGGACTGCCACTCCAGGGGCATGTACTCCATAGGCTTTCAAGACCAACCCTGGCCACCGGCCCGGACCACAGCAGCCCCCACCACAGACAGAAAAGGCATGGAGTTCTAGAGGCTTGGTGAGAGCCCTTTACCATCAGGCCTCACCGTCGTTCCGTCCCTCCTACCTAATTACATTCGGGAAATACTGGCCGCCCCCCCCCCCCCCCCGGTGGGAGTAAGGGGAGCCAGTGTTCTCTCCCAAATAACTGTCCAGAGCTAGAGCCGCCCCATTCCAGGCCAGAAGGCCAGGGTCCCGACCCTCCGCCAAGACCAATGGTTCTCCGTCCCCATCAGAAGGCTTCCGTTTCGGCTACAAACCGCTCCGGGTTACCTTCACTCCAGCAGGTTTTGCATAGCAACCGCCATCCCATCTCTATCTCGCCGTAGATCAGGGACGGAAGCAAGCGCCACCTCCTGGAAACTGATAGGAACAGATACAACACTCGATCTTAGCCAAAAGGCCGAGGCATACTGTTTGTTTAGATCAATAACACTATTGTTCCAACTGACACTGCTAGGTGTCCCATAGGGGTCACCGAAGGGCCCCATCAAATCTATGCTATGGGGCCCCATGATCCATACTTATGCCCCCATTAGATAAAATAGATCTACAAGCAAAAATTAAAGCTTATACTATGACCCCACCAACCTTGTCTGCTGTCTGTAGCGCTTAGAGGGTTGGAGGTCACCGTACTGAATTCTGTGCTGGCCTGCCCCCTGCTGGAGGATTCTGAGTACAGCACTGCAGTGTTATCTGCACAGAGCAGAGACAATAAATGTCATTTCATGTGAAGCCCTAATATCTCCTTATTGTGCAAAATATGAACTCACTGACCTGGCAGAGTGACCCCGGAAGAAGGGGGGGCGGAGCTGCTGTACCTATAGATTGGGGAGACGGTCACACTGCCTGCACCGCTGTCCTGGATTGTACTAATATCTGCAAAAGTTTGGAATGTGGTTACCCAGAACCCTCTGATGGCTGACAGGACAGAAATATTTAACTATTCTTGATTTATTTGACTTGATATACTCTATTTTAGGGGTCATTCACTCAATGACTTTGGTGATGACTTTGATTCCTGTGAAGTTTTCAATCCAGAGGATCTAATCTCACCCGGGGGGGGGGGGGGGGGGAGTCTTTGGGATCTCACAGAACTTTCCTGCTAACCCCCCCCCCATTTGTAAGTAGAATTACTGACTTCAGAACTTCTGGTCATCACAGTCAGATGTTTGAAGATAATAAATCCCAAAGGTTCTCTCCAGCTAAAAACTGATAAGACGGCTGAGATTTGTAATTCTTCAAGGAAAAAATAGGAATTGATTTCTATTAGTGTGCTGACTATACTGGCTGCTCCCTACCTACCTTGTCCTTAATTTAGGCATATTTCTTATTAAGTATAATAACATTATTGTTACTGACACTGCCAGGTGCCACTGAGAGAGATACCGGGGGGGCATCAAAATTATGCTATGGGGCCTCATGAACTGTATTTACCCCCCCCCCCATTGGATAAAATAGATCTACAAGCAAACATTAAAGCTTTTAAGATGACCCCACCAACCTTGTCTGCGGCCTGTAGAGGTTACAGGGTTAGAGGTCTTCATACTGAATTCTGTGCTGGCCTGCCCCCTGCTGGAGGATTCTGAGTACAGCACTGCAGTGTTATCTGCACAGAGCAGAGACAATAAATATCATTTCATGTGAAGCCCTAATATCTCCTTATTGTGCAAAATATGAACTCACTGACCTGGCAGAGTGACCCCGGAAGAAGGGGGGGCGGAGCTGCTGTACCTATAGATTGGGGAGACGGTCACACTGCCTGCACTGCGGTCCTGGATTGTACTCATCTCTGCAAAAGTTTGGAATTTAGTTATCCAGAACCCTCTGATGGCTGACAGGACAGAAATATTTAACAATTCTTGATATATTTTACTTGATATATTGTAAAGGGTATTCTAAGGGTTGTCCACTCAATGACTTTGGTGACAACTCTGATCCCTGGGAAGTCTCCAGTCTAGAGGAGATGACGTCAGACACACAGGGGGGGAGTCTTTGGGATCTCACAGAACTTTCTTGCTACCCCTCCCCCCCCATATGTAAGTATATGTATTGCCTTCGGGGCTTTTGGCCTTCCTGATCAGCTCTTTGAAATGAACCCCCAACACATTCCTCCTGAAGCTAACAAATCCCAGAAGTTCTCCACAGCTAAAAACCTGACAAGACGGCCGAGATTTCTGAGAATTTCTGACCTCTTAGAATTCTGCAAAAGAAAAAAAAAAATATTGGTTTCTAGTAGTGTGCCGACTATGCTGACTGCTCTAGATAGGAAGTAGTTCTGGACAGCCGCACTCCGAAAAAATGGCCTTTTATTCAAAAAACAAAATCAAAAGTACATGCCACAGCAGAACAGAAGAGCTGACGCGTTTCACACTACAAACAGTGCTTAATCATAAGCACTGTTTGTAGTATGAAACGCGTCAGATCTTCTGTTCTGCTGTGGCATGTACTTGTGATTTAGTTTTTTGAATAAAAGGCAAATTGTTCGGAGTGCGGCTGTCCAGAACTACTTCCTATCTATTGCTATTTGCATTGCCAGCACCTGTGGCTTCTAAACTGGTGAAGAGGTTTACTATCGTTTGACCTTCCTGGTGCGGTGAGTTCTCCCCATCCCTATGCTGACTGCTCCTTAGCTGCCTTGCCTTTGATTTAGGCATACTGTGCGTTTAGATCAGTAACACTATTGTTCCAACTGACACTGCTAGGTGTCCCACAGCGGTCACTGAAGGGCTCCATCAAAACTATGCTATGGGGCCCCATGATCCATACTTATGCCCCCCGTTATATAAAATAGATCTGCAAGCAAACATTAAAGCTTTTAAGATGACCCCACCAACCTTGTCTGCTGTCTGTAGAGGTTACAAGGTTAGAGGTCTTCATACTGAATTCTGTGCTGGCCTGACCCCTGCTGGAGGATTCTGAGTACAGCACTGCAGTGTTATCTGCACAGAGCAGAGACAATAAATGTCATTTCATGTGAAGCCCTAATATCTCCTTATTGTGCAAAATATGAACTCACTGACCTGGCAGAGTGACCCCGGAAGAAGGGGGGGCGGAGCTGCTGTACCTATAGATCGGGGAGACGGTCACACTGCCTGCACCGCTGTCCTGGATTGTACTAATCTCTGCAAAAGTTTGGAAATTGATTATTGCCTTCAGAGCTTTTTGGTCATCTTGATCAGCTCTTTGAAATGAACCCCCAACACATTCCTCCTGAAGCTAACAAATCCCAGAAGTTCTCCACAGCTAAAAACCGACAAGACGGCCGAGATTTGTAATTCCACAAAAGACGATGCTGACAACTCCCCAGCTACCTTGTCCTTGATTTAGGAATGTTTTATATTAAGTTTAATAACATTATTGTTCCAACTGACACTGCCAGGTGCCATTGAGAGGGATTGCAGAGGCATTAAAATGATGCTGTGGGGCCCCATGATCTGTTCTTATGCCCCATTGGATGAAACAAATAATATGTAACAATTCTTGATATATTTTACTTGATATATTGTAAAGGGTATTCTAAGGGTTGTCCACTCAATGACTTTGGTGACAACTCTGATTCCTATGAAGTCACCAGTCTAGAGGAGGTGACATCAGAGGCTCAGGGGGGGGGGGGGTCTTTGGGATCCCACAGATTATTCTCGCAACCCCCCCCCCCCCCCATATATAAATACATTTATTGCCTTCAGAACTTTTGGTCATCCAAGTTGGCTCTTATAAATGAACCCCAACACATTCCTCCTGAAGATAACAAATCCCAGAAATTCTCCACAGCTAAAACCTGATAAGACGGCTGAGATTTGTAATTCCGCAAAAGAAAAATAAATCATTGGTTTCTGGTAGTGTGCTGACTATGCTGACTGCCCCCTACCTATCTTGTCCTTGATTTAGGAATCCTTTTTTTTGTTACATTAAAAAATACTATTGTTACTGACACTGCCAGATGCCAGAAAGAAGAGGGTCCCATCAAAATTATGCTACGGGGGCCCCATGATCCATACTTAACCCCCCGTTATATAAAATAGATCTGCAAGCAAACATTAAAGCTTTTAAGATGACCCCACCAACCTTGTCTGCGGTCTGTAGAGGTTACAGGGTTAGAGGACACTGTACTGAATTCTGTGCTTGGCTGCCCCCTGCTGGAGGATTCTGAGTACAGCACTGCAGTGTTATCTGCACAGAGCAGAGACAATAAATGTCATTTCATGTGAAGCTCTAATATCTCCTTATTGTGCAAAATATGAACTCACTGACCTGGCAGAGTGACCCCGGAAGAAGGGGGGGCGGAGCTGCTGTACCTATAGATCGGGGAGACGGTCACACTGCCTGCACCGCTGTCCTGGATTGTACTAATATCTGCAAAAGTTTGGAATGTGGTTACCCAGAACCCTCTGATGGCTGACAGGACAGAAATATATAACAATTCTTGATTTATTTGACTTGATATACTCTATTTTAAGGGTCATTCCCTCAATGACTTTGGTGATGACTTTGATTCCTGTGAAGTTTTCAATCCAGAGGATCAAATCTCACCCGGGGGGGGGGGAGTCTTTGGGATCTCACAGAACTTTCTTGCTACCCCCCCCCCCCCCCCCCATTTGTAAGTAGAATTACTGACTTCAGAACTTCTGGTCATCACAGTCAGATGTTTGAAGATAATAAATCCCAAAGGTTCTCTTCAGCTAAAAACTGATAAGACGGCTGAGATTTGTAATTCTGCAAGGAAAAAATAGGAATTGATTTCTATTAGTGTGCTGACTATACTGGCTGCTCCCTACCTACCTTGTCCTTAATTTAGGCATATTTCTTATTAAGTATAATAACATTATTGTTACTGACACTGCCAGGTGCCACTGAGAGAGATACCGGGGGGGCATCAAAATTATGCTATGGGGCCTCATGACCTGTATTTACCCCCCCCATTGGATAAAATAGATCTACAAGCAAACATTAAAGCTTATACGATGACCCCACCAACCTTGTCTGCGGTCTGTAGAGGTTACAGGGTTGGAGGTCACTGTACTGAATTCTGTGCTTGGCTGCCCCCTGCTGGAGGATTCTGAGTACAGCACTGCAGTGTTATCTGCACAGAGCAGAGACAATAAATGTCATTTCCTGACAGACTCCATGGCAGCCTACGTGTGGGTTAACCCCGCCTCCTCTCCAATGCTATAGGACCCCATTCCCATAAATGAGTGCTCACCACTAGCTACTGCGTTCCTTTTTTGTCCTCCTCTATGGACCTACACATGCTGTTCGCATCAGGATTGAATGGATCCAGGATTGGCATACTTATGCGGTGCAGCTCAAAAGCCCAGCCATGGCGGGCAAGTAGCTTAAAGAGGCTTGAATGTTTCCCCTTGGTGGATGGGTGGTCGCCTCTGTATGCCCGGCGGACAGTTTTCATCAACGGCTGGCAAGGTCTGTGGCTGTATTTCATACTCCATGGCAGTGTTTTTATGTGTAGTCTGTGTTTCCCTGGTGGTCCAGTGTGTCCTGTCCCCCTCATGGCGGCTGGTTCGCGTGCGTTCCAGCCCGCCACGGCACTTCCGGGTTGCGGCAGTCTCCGCCGCTGGCACCTGCGCTGTAGCCACCTTGAGAGCGAGGCTTGGCTCGCGCATGCGCAGTACGGCGGTTCGTTCGTCGTCCGCGCAGGCGCCGTACGGTGGTCTCCCATTGCGCGTGCGCAGTAGGAGATAATGACGTCACGAGCGGGGAATTTAAATTCCGCCCTCCTGTCCTGCTGTGTTGGGATCTCCCTTGGTAGGGAAAGGAGGAGCGGATCCCTGCTGGTCTCCAGGTGAGTGGCTGAAACCTCTGCTTATCTTAAAAAAATAAATAAATATATATATATATATATATATATATATATATATATAAATAATAAATTTTTGTAGAATATAATGGAAAGTATTCTTTCATAAATATCATTATATATATATATATATATATATATATATGCGGCAGGAAGTTGTTTCTTTTTGCCTTGAATATGTGTTGATACATGCTTTGTGAATTTTTAAAAGCAGAGTTTATTCCTAAAAACCTTCTCATATTTGGTGCCTAGGTTTCCTTAGACCATTATCCCTGCAGACTATTTAAAGTGACATTTGCGTCCTAGGTTATGGACAATTCACCGCCTTTAAGTGGCCAGCCCTCACGCACAAGGTATGTGCTCGTGAGGGGAGGGGATGAGATTTATGCACAAATATTGTCGTGCTGATACCATGTTCTGCTTTTCTTCTCTCCCCTTCCCCTATTCTTTTTTCTCCAGCCCTTCTAGGTCGGACCCACTAAACGTGGTCCAGAATGCCAATGACCTTGCCAAGCCACAATATAAATCATCTTCATCCAGACGAGACTCACAGTCCGGATCCCACCAGAGGAGACGCTCTCGTTCCTCCTCAAGACACCGCTCCCACCGCCATGACAGCCGCTCAGACCACAGAGCCTGCTGGGGTTGTAGGACACGAGTCCCGGAGGGCAAGTCCTTATGTGACCGTTGTTTTGCCCATGCGGTTGGGGAAAAAGAGACGGAAAACCAGCGTTTAGAGTCTCTTGTGAAACGAGTGGTGCAGCAATCCCTAATGGAGAGGGAGGCACCTCGCACATTTAGTCAGTCTACCACCGTGTCTGGCCCGCCGGCGGAAGAGGCCCGTGATGATCCGGGTACTTCTCAGCCCTATGTTGCTTCTCCTGACTCCTCAGAGGACGAGTCTATTAATGAGGAGGTCATTGGAGGGTTCGACTTCGCGATGGTTTCCCCTTTAATCAAAGCGATCAAGGAAGCCTTGAAGTGGGAAGACCCTTCCACTCCCCCAGCCAAGCAGAAAAAATTCTTCAAGCACCTGGGGAGAGAACGTGCAAACTTTCCGCTCCTTCCGGAGCTAAAGGAAATCATTGAGGAAGAATGGAGTAAAACAGAGAAAAAGTCTTCCATGTCTAATAAAACCTCCAGATTGTACCCCTTCAAGTCGGAAGAAGTAAAGAGTTTGGAGAATACTCCCCTTGTGGACGCAGCTCTTATGCGTCTGGCCAAACATGTGACTCTTCCTCTAGAAGACGCAGAATCTTTCAAAGATGGGCTCGAGAGGAAGATAGATCTAGATCTAAAAAGAATCTATGGGCTTGCTGGTATGGCCTGCAAACCAGCCCTGGCACTAGCGGCCATGTCCAAGGCCATGGAGGCCTGGACGGAGAACGTGGAGTCCTTCCTTAAGGGCGTATCAGAAGAGCTGGCCAGAAGTTCAGCAGCCGCAGAGCTGAAGCTTGCAGCGGTCTTCCTGGGGGAGGCGTCCATTGACCTGATCCGCCTTCTGGCTCGTATTATGCTGTCCTCAGTTACGGCCAAGAGAGCCCTCTGGTTGCGTCCCTGGCTTGCTGACCCAGGCTCTAAGCAAGCATGGTGTAAAATTCCGTTTGAGGGGTCCTCACTGTTTGGCAATAAGCTTGACGATGCCATTACGCGAGCCACAGGGGGTAAATTGGGTTTTCTCCCCCAGGACAGGCGCATGCTGGGTCGAAAGAAGCCCCAGTTCAGAAGACGAAGCCCGGAGCGCTCCAGGGAGGCACGCTCCTACAAGCCTGGCCGGGACTTTAGGAAGAATTGGAGCAGAGGGCAGACATCCTTCCGCAAACCTGTTAAAAATCAAACGTCCAATGCTCGTGATCAGGCTAAATCTTTTTGAGATTACGCCCGCCCAGGTGGGCCGGGTGGGGGCTCGTCTGCTCCTCTTCCAGCACGTCTGGGTGGCCTCGATCTCAGACTTCTGGGTCATAAGGACGGTCTCGTCAGGCCACAGATGGGCCTTTTCCAGTACTCCTCACCCAAGGTTCGTCTCCACTCTTCTCCCTCGGGCAGAGGATCAGAAACAAATTTTGCTGTCCTATGTGGACCTCCTGAAAACTCAAGGAGCAGTGGTACATGTCCCACAGGACGAATGGTTCCAGGGGATATACTCCCCTCTCTTCCTAGTGCAGAAAAAGGGGGGCTCTTGGCGCCCAGTCATAGACCTCACATATCTCAACAAATTCATAGAGAACGGAAGGTTCAAAATGGAAACCTTGATGACCATTCAGAAAGCTATACAGCCAGGCGACTGGATGTTATCGATCGACCTGAAGGATGCGTACTTCCACGTCCCAGTGGAGAAAGATTTACACAAATACCTCCGTTTCCAAATAGGGTCGGATCATCTTCAATTTATCTGCCTCCCCTTCGGCCTGACGACATCCCCCCGAGTTTTTTCGAAGGTCCTTCTGGCTACGGTGGCACTCATAAGATTAAGGGGGGTACGTCTTTACCACTACCTCGACGACCTGCTGGTGCTATCTCAGAACAGGGAGCAGTTGCTGGTCCATCGGGAACAAGTGATTTCCACGCTGTCCAACTTCGGGTGGCTCCTAAACTTAGAAAAGAGTCAACTGACCCCAACTCAGCGTCTAATATAACTGGGAGCTCAGTTCGATACAGTAGCAAACGCTATCTCCCTTCCATTACAGAAAATTCCTACGGTTCGAGACAGAGTCTCTCGGGCCCTACATGTCCGGCAAATGAAAGCCTCTCAGTGCCTGAAAGTCGTCGGCACGATGGTTTCCACGACTCCCATGGTAAAATGGGCCTTATGGAGACTGCGACCCTTCCAGGCAGGTCTCCTTCGACAATGGAAGTCTGGAGACAAGAATCAGGTCATCCGCATAACTTCTACAATGAGGAACAGCCTCTTCTGGTGGCTTCAGCGCAAGAACCTTCTGACCTGCCATTCTATCGCTCCCATCTCTTGGGTGACGGTCACGACCGATGCCAGCGGTACCGGTTGGGGAGCCCTCTGCGGGTCGAATCTGGCTCAGGGCAAGTGGGGTGCATGTCTTCCCAACCCAGGGTCGAACATCCTGGAACTTCGAGCGGCCTGGTGTGCCCTTCAGTCCTTCTCTCATCTCCTCATAGGGGAGTCAGTACTGTTAAGGATGGACAACACCACAGCGGTGTCGTATGTGAAGAGGCAGGGGGGCACTCGGAGTCCCACTCTCCTGCGGGAAGTCGAGCCCATCCTATCTTGGGCGCAGAAAAACCTTTCCAACATTTCGGCAGTCTTTGTCCCAGGGGTCCAAAACACTCAATCGGACTTCCTATCACGGACCAAGTTGGACAACAACGAATGGTCTCTTCACATAGAGACGTTCAGGTGGATCTTGTCGTTCGAGACCGATCCAGAGGTGGATCTGTTTGCTTCCCCCTGCAATTGCAAGCTGAAGAAATTCTACACCATAGGTCTCTGCAGTCAAGCCATCGGGACAGATGCCCTGACGGATCAATGGAGGTTCAAGCGTGCATACGCCTTTCCGCCACTGCCAGTCATGCTGAGATTCCTGCAGAGGCTCCCAGCAGAGCCAGTGGAGGTGGTGACAATAGCTCCCTACTGGCCGAACAGGCCTTGGTTCCCTCTCCTGGTCCAGCTCAGTTGTCGGGACCCAGTGCCTCTCCCTCTCAGACCGGACCTTCTTTCTCAAGTAACTTATGTAACTGATTGAAGGATTAATTTATATATATACATACCTTTTCATTTTTTTATTATATTGATTCTTTTGATATTTATTCACTCTATGTTTTAAAATGTGGTATGGGCTTATGCTTTACCCTCGGTCTCCTTCCCTCCATCCCCTTTGGTATGCACGGACACCCCGGGCACTTAGCTTATCAATTCCCAATCAATGTTTTGATAGCCTTGTTGCCCGTTTTTAGACACCAAATGCTGCTTTTCCCGTTTCCGATTTATATATATGACATCACTATGCTACCTTATTATTGTTATCATCTTTGGGCCCCTCTAAAAGTAAAACACAGGATATAGGATTCCCAAATACGGTTGTGTTACAGTTACGCTTTCTCAGAGACCACTTACTCTAACCGTGTCATTACACATTATGTATAGCCTACATTTTTACTTTTTTGAGCCCTGTGAGCCTCCTTAGTATCAGACTCAGGGCATAGGATTTCCCAAGATGGCCGCGGGTCGCCCTGCAATGCCTGACGTCACCTATGTTATTTCCTGAATAGAAATCGGATACGTGCGCATGCGCAGGTGTCTCCTCCAGTCCGCAGCGTGATGACGAGTCAGACGTCATCACGCTGGAGAGGTTTAAAAGCGGGGCTTTGTTTCCCCGCTAACCTCTGTCACTCTCTTGTTCGATACGTGGGGCAGACACTCTCCTAACGGACAACGGGACTCCCGAACGGGATACTAATTACCAACAGTAAGTCTCTTCATCTATCCCCCTCTTTTCAGCAACGATGCACTTTAGCCTATATGACATTCTAACATACCCTCCGACTATACTTATACCCTTCAGGTTCTCTGTGAGAGTGTGCAGCAATACCTCCAGGTCCAGCTCATCCATCAGCTGTGTATGGACGCATACTGCCCCCTCCCTGACTGTCACTCCACTAGAATTCCAGAACCGTTCTTTTACATTTTTAGCAATTTTGCTATCCTCATCATTTGGATGTAACCTTTGTCATTTCCAATTGATTCTACCGGAGGTATTTCCTGACTTCTTCTTACCCTTATAAATAATGTTACTGACTAATGTACCTTGATTCAAATTGACCATACCTGTACACACATACTGATTTTAATCTTTCTCTTCTCAGAGAATTCTTATTTTTATCCCTCTCTGCATGCCTCTACTAGGAGGTGGGGACTGAGGAGAAAGCATTTGCCATTACAGCAAAAAAAAAAACCCTTTTCCTTCTTTAATTCATATCCTTTTGCAAAGGTAAGCCCCCCTATTTAAATTAAATGATAACAGTATATATATATGACATATGGGTTTTTTTTTTTTTTTTTTTTTTTGTATATCGTATACACTTTATACTTCATATTTGAATATGTGATATTTACAGATATATAAAGACTTGCTTACTGTTTTCATTCTTTGTTTAATACTTTGCCTATATTTAAAGATAAAGATAAATCATAACTGTATGATATATAAGCAGACATATACGTGTATTGTTTACATATATATTTTTTCTATTTTTCATAGTTGACTTTAATATCACAAATATATCTCCTGAAGAAGCTTATGAATAGCGAAACATGTTGAGAAAGTGGTATTAATTTTTGTATCAAAGAATCACCCTCTTTTTGTTTTGTTTATTGTCTTTTGCTAAATGTCTGTTTTTAATGAGATTGTTTAAATAAAATATCATTTTATGATACACTCTGTATATTTGTGATCTCAGCACCGTTAAAAGTCCCTGAGGCCTACACAATAGGCCTCAATGCCCTCTTTCCATTTTCTTCTTTCTCAAGGGTCAGTCCTGCACCCTTGTGCTGCAGTGCTGAGACTGATGGTCTGGTTCTTGAGAGGGAGAGGCTGGAATCCCTAGGTTGTGCCTCAGAAGTAATATCCACTCTCATGAGCTCGAGAAGATCTAGTACAAATAAAGTCTATGGAAGAATTTGGTCCAAATTCGTGGAGTTCTGCTCTCCCCAGGGCAGGTCTTTTAGACATCCAAAAGTCCAGGACGTTCTCAGTTTCCTCCAAGCGGGCCTAGATTTACATCTATCTGTCAGCTCTCTGAGGGTTCAAGTTTCGGCACTTTCGGCCTTCTCCGGCACTTCGTGGGCAGTTCATCCTTTGGTTAGACAATTTTTTCGAGGTGCATCGAGGCTCAAGCCCCAAAGAAAGCCTAGGTTCCCCAAATGGGACCTTCCATTAGTCCTCGACTCGATCTCTGGACTCAGTACTACGGGGCCCTCCCCACTCTCTATCAAGGTCTTTTCAGCAAAGGTGGCCTTCTTATTAGCCATTACCTCAGCCAAAAGGGTCTCTGAGATTGCATCACTTGGTCATGAAGGACCCTTCCTAACGTTTTTCCCGGACCGGGTAGTCCTCATCCCTATGCTGGGTTCCAACCCGAAAGTGTCTTCGGTATTCCACGTCAATCAAGAGATCGTTTTACCTACATTTAGGACCCCAGGGTCCACTGAAAATCACCCTCTAGATGTAGGCGAAGCTATTAAAGAATATCTCAAAGTTACTTCTCCCTTTAGACGTTCTAGTCATCTCTTCGTGCTTCATTCAGGCAGCAATATAGGGAAGAAAGCCTCAACCAGGACTATCGCGTCCTGGATCGTACAGACCATACAACAAGCATACAGGGCTAAGGGCTTGGCTCCTCCAAAGGCGGTGACAGCCCATTCCACCAGGGGAATGGCAGCCTCATGGGCAGCAGCTCGACACGTGGCTCCAGATACCATCTGCAAGGCAGCTTCATGGGCTTCTATTAATACCTTCATGTTGCATTATTGTATAGAGCCTGCCTCACTATCCTCTGTAAACTTTGGGTTACAAATCCTATCGACCGATAGGACAAATTAAAATTTATGTTTGTTCAGCATACCCACCCGTGTGGTTGGCTAGTTATTTCCCACACGTAGGCTGCCATGGAGTCTGTCAGGAAAAAGGAAAATTTATTATCAAATACTTACCGTAATTTTCCTTTCCTGATGGACTCCATGGCAGACGGAGTTCCCACCCATTGGTCAACGAGTAGGCTAGTTACGGAACACAGTAGCTAGTGGTGAGCACTCATTTATGGGAATGGGGTCCTATAGCATTGGAGAGGAGGCGGGGTTAACCCACACGTAGGCTGCCATGGAGTCCATCAGGAAAGGAAAATTACGGTAAGTATTTGATAATAAATTTTCCTTTTTCATGTGAAGCCCTAATATCTCCTTATTGTGCAAAATATGAAGTCACTGACCTGGCAGAGTGACCCCGGAAGAAGGGGGGGCGGAGCTGCTGTACCTATAGATCGGGGAGACGGTCACACTGCCTGCACCGCTGTCCTGGATTGTACTCATCTCTGCAAAAGTTTGGAAATTGATTATTGCCTTCAGAGCTTTTCGGTCATCTTGATCAGCTCTTTGAAATGAACCCCCAACACATTCCTCCTGAAGCTAACAAATCCCAGAAGTTCTCCACAGCTAAAAAACCGACAAGACGGCCGAGATTTGTAATTCCACAAAAGACGATGCTGACAACTCCCCAGCTACCTTGTCCTTGATTTAGGAATATTTTATATTAAGTTTAATAACATTATTGTTCCAACTGACACTGCCAGGTGCCATTGAGAGGGATTGCAGAGGCATTAAAATGATGCTGTGGGGCCCCATGATCTGTTCTTATTCCCCATTGGATGAAACAAATAATATGTAACAATTCTTGATATATTTTACTTGATATATTGTAAAGGGTATTCTAAGGGTTGTCCACTCAATGACTTTGGTGACAATTCTGATTCCTGGGAAGTCTCCAGTCTAGAGGAGATGAAGTCAGACACACAGGGGGGAATCTTTGTAATCTCACAGAACTTTCTTGCTACCCCTCCCCCCTCATATGTAAGTATATGTATTGCCTTCAGAGCTTTTGGTCATCCTGGTCGGCTCTTAGAAATGAACCCCAACACATTCCTCCTGAAGATAACAAAACCTAGAAGTTCTCCACAGCTAAAACCTGATAAGACGGCTGAGATTTCTGAAAATTTCTGAGAATTTCTGACCTCTTATGCCCCGTACACACGATCGGAATATCCGTCCGATAAGACTTGGATGGTGTTTCCAACGGAATTCCGCTCAAGCTTGGCTTGCATACACACGGTCACACAAAAGTTCTCTGAACGTTCGGCCGTCAAGAACGCGGTGATGTACAACACTACAACAAGCCGAGAAAATGAAGTTCAATGCTTCCCAGCATGCGTCGAATTGTTTCTGAGCATGCGTGTTTTTTTGCGTGTCCGAAATTGCATACAGACGATCGCATTTTCGGATAGGAAATTTTTCCGACCGAAAAATAGAGAACCTGCTCTCAATCTTTTGCTGGCAGGAATTCCGCCAGCAAAAGTCCGATGGAGCATACACACGATTGCATTTTCCGACCAAAAGCTCTCATCAGTCTTTTGCTGGCCGTATTTCCGATCGTGTGTACGGGGCATTAGAGTTCTGCAAAAGAAAAAAACAAATATTGGTTTCCAGTAGTGTGCCGACTATGCTGACTGCTCCTTGGCTGCCTTGCCCTTGATTTCGGCATACTGTTTGTTCAGATCAATAACACTATTGTATCAACTGACACTGCTAGGTGTCCCACAGAGGTCACTGAAGGGCCCCATCAAAACTATGCTATGGGGCCCCATGATCCATACTTATGCCCCCATTAGATAAAATTGATTGACAAGCAAACATTAAAGCTTATACGATGACCCCACCAACCTTGTCTGCGGTCTGTAGAGGTTACAGGGTTAGAGGTCTCTGTACTGAATTCTGTGCTGGCCTGCCCCCTGCTGGAGGATTCTGAGTACAGCACTGCAGTGTTATCTGCACAGAGCAGAGACAATAAATGTCATTTCATGTGAAGCCCTAATATCTCCTTATTGTGCAAAATATGAACTCACTGACCTGGCAGAGTGACCCCGGAAGAAGGGGGGGCGGAGCTGCTGTACCTATAGATCGGGGAGACGGTCACACTGCCTGCACCGCTGTCCTGGATTGTACTAATCTCTGCAAAAAGTTTGGAAATTGATTATTGCCTTCAGAGCTTTTCGGTCATCCTGATCAGCTCTTTGAAATGAACCCCCAACACATTCCTCCTGAAGCTAACAAATCCCAGAAGTTCTCCACAGCTAAAAAACCTGACAAGAGGGCCGAGATTTGTAATTCCACAAAAGACGATGCTGACAACTCTGATTCCTATGAAGTCTCCAGTCTAGAGGAGGTGAAGTCAGAGGCTCAGGGGGGGGGGGGTCTTTGGGATCCCACAGATTATTCTCGCAACCGCCCCCCCCCCCCCCCCCCCCATATATTTCCTTCAGAGCTTTTGGTCATCCCAGTCGGCTCTTATGAATGAACCCCAATACATTCCTCCTGAAGATAACAAATCCCAGAAATTCTCCACAGCTAAAACCTGATAAGACGGCTGAGATTTGTAATTCCGCAAAAGAAAAATAAATCATTGGTTTCTGGTAGTGTGCTGACTATGCTGACTGCCCCCTACCTATCTTGTCCTTGATTTAGGAATACTTTTTTTTGTTACATTAAAAAATACTATTGTTACTGACACTGCCAGGTGCCAGAAAGAAGAGGGTCCCATCAAAATTATGCTAGTATGATCCATACTTAACCCCCCCCCTCCCCCCCCCCCCCGTTATATAAAATAGATCTGCAAGCAAACATTAAAGCTTATACTATGACCCCACCAACCTTGTCTGCGGTCTGTAGAGGTTAGAGGGTTGGAGGTCACCGTACTGAATTCTGTGCTGGCCTGCCCCCTGCTGGAGGATTCTGAGTACAGCACTGCAGTGTTATCTGCACAGAGCAGAGACAATAAATGTCATTTCATGTGAAGCCCTAATATCTCCTTATTGTGCAAAAGATGAACTCACTGACCTGGCAGAGTGACCCCGGAAGAAGGGGGGGCGGAGCTGCTGTACCTATAGATCGGGGAGACGGTCACACTGCCTGCACCGCTGTCCTGGATTGTACTAATCTCTGCAAAAGTTTGGAAATTGGTTATCCAGAACCCTCTGATGGCTGACAGGACAGAAATATAAAAAGTTTAAAGGGACTTAGAGATTAAAATGTCTCTTGTGCTGCATTATCAGGATCAGGAAGGAGAACACAAAAGTACCCCAAGAAAATCGCATCGCTGAATGCCCATCAAAACTGCATGTAAATGTGAACGTCCTCTGACATAGCTCCCAACTGTCCCTGATTTGGAGGGACTGTCCCTGATTTGGAGCAATGTCCCTCTGTCCCTCCTTCCTCCTCATTTGTCCCTCATTTTGGTCTGATCTCTATAGTTGTATATAAAATGCACTTTTTATCTTTCAAAAAGTGTTTCCCGGCGCTAAACCTTTCACCCAAATTCTAAATTGCTGCATTTGTAAATTTTAAAAGGAATAGTAGTGGTAAAAAAAGCCCTTGTGGATTTAATTAACTTTTTTTTTTTTGGTTAATTCTCCTTTAAGGGGGTGTGGCGGGGGGAGTGTCCTATGCCTGCATACGTTTGTTAGTAGATGTCCCTCATTCCCATCTCAAAATGTTGGGAGGTGTGCTCTGGCTATATTCTCTGCAATTCGAATGTATGAATGTGTAAATGACCACAGTGTGGCCACTAGATGGCACTGAGGCACATACTTATTTTCTTTGGTAGTCAGCGCCATCTAGTGACGATAATGTGGCCATTTACACATTCACGCATTCGAATTGCAGAGAAAAAAGCCTGAGAATATTCGATTTCTCCATGGCCACAGAACAAAGTAGGATGCAGTTTCAGTGGACACACAGCTATGCAAACTTTTGATATTACTACACCCCCGAGGTTTAGGTAAGAATACACACGGCTCTGTCTATATAGACATGTAATGTGCCCATTCAATGGGGTTGGACTGGAAGCGGTTTAATCAGAAAAAGCGTAGGGGGCTCTTTCCTGTTAGATTGGTACGGATGTAGAGCTCCCTTCCACAATTGATGGTGTCAGCAGGGAAGTGTCAATAATTTTCGAAAAACTCTTAGATGGGCATCTCAGGGAACGGAATATACAAATATATGGAAAGTGGTAGAGACATGAATACGTACAGCCCTCATACACCCACCACACAGGCTGACCTGGATGGATTAATAGCTCCAGCTCCAGGTTCCTTGGTTTGCCCAGCTCTGGTAATACCTGCTAAAGAGTGTAGCCCCGGGGGAAGAAAAGATCCCAAGTGCCACTCATCCAGAAAAGCCCAATGGTGTCTATATTAAAAGCAGCCTCAGGCCAAGCTCCATCAAGGTCTGATTTCGCCTCACTCAAGCATCGGGGCTCGGTCCGAGGCTGCGTTTGCTATAGACACTGTTAGGCTTTGCTGGATCTGTGACACTTGGGATCTTTCCTTCCTACATACGCTACATTGTCAAAAGTATTGGGACACCTCTCTTTACATGCACATGAATGGCATCCCCAGTCTTAGTCCGTAGGGTTCAATATTGGGTTTGCCCCGCCCTTTGCAGATATAACAGCTTCAACTCTTCTGGGAAGGCCGTCCACAAGGTTTAGGAGGGTGTCTATGGGAATGTTTGACCATTCTTCCAGAAGCGCATTTGTGAGGTCAGGCACTGATGTTGGACGAGAAGACTTGGCTCGCAGGCTCCGCTCTAATTCATCCAAAAGGTGTTCTATCGGGCTGAGGTCAGGACAGTCAAGTTCCTCCACCCTAAATTCACTCATCCAAGTCTTTATGGACCTTGCTTTGTACACTGGTGCGCAGTCATGTTGGAACAGGAAGGGGCCGTCCCCAAACTGTTCCCACAAAGTCCCTACTCTATATCATTCAAAAGATGTTCTGTAGGGTTGAGCTCAGGACTCTGTGCGGGCCAGTCAGGTTCCTCCACCCCAAACTCGCTCATCCATGTCTTCATGGACCTTGCTTTGTGCACTGGTCCAAATCATTTGGCGGAGAGGGGATTATGGTGTGGGGGGTTGTTTTTGAGGGGTTAGGCTTGGGTCCTTAGTTCTAGTGAAGGGAACTCTTAAGGCGTCGGCATACCAAGACATTTTGGACAATTCCATGCTCCCAACTTTGTGGGAACAGTTTGGGGACGGCCCCTTCCTGTTCCAACATGACTGCGCACCAATGCGCAAAGCAAGGTCCATAAAGACATGGATGAGCGAGTTTGGGGTGGAGGAACTTGACTGTCCTGACCTGAACCCAATAGAACACCTTTGGGATGAATTAGAGTGGAGACTGCAAGCCAGGCCTTCTCATCCAACATCAGTGCCTGACCTCAGAAATGCTCTTCTGGGAGAATGGTCAAACATTCCCATAGACACCCTCCTAAACCTTGTGGACGGCCTTCCCAGAAGAGTTGAAGCTGTTATAGCTGCAAAGTGCGGAGCCAACTCAATATTGAACCCTACGGACTAAGACTGGGATGCCATTAAAGTTCATGTGCGGGTAAAGGCAGGGGGCCCAATACTTTTAGTAATATAGTGTAGCGACTTCTATCAGCGTCTGGTCAAAGCTTGTAGGAGGAGTTTTCATTCTTCCCTGATTGTCCTATGAGGCTGTAGGACCCCTGACTCATTAAAGTTCATGTGCGTGTAAAGGCAAGCGTCCCAAGACTTTTGGCAATATTGTGTCTTGCTGGGTTTGTTACCTTGGCTTTACTGCAAAAAGTAGTGCTCCAAAAGAAAAAAAAAAAGCATAATACAAATGTACTTTATAAATACGAGCAATTATCAGCAAACCATCACCAGATGAACCAATTCACCTCTTATAAATGAACCCTTTAAGGCTCTGTTTCCACTAGTGCGACTTTTCATGCGACTTGGGACTGAAAAGTCGCATGACAAATTGTTTCCCATGATTTCCAATGAGTACCGTTCATATCTGTGCGACTTCAAGTCGCAGCGACTTCAAAGTAGTCCCTGCACTACTTTGGTCCCACTTTGATACGACTTGAGGTCCGTAGATACAGGCATTGCTTCCAATCGCGGTAAAAAGTCGCGCTAAAATCGCGGTAAAAAATCGCGGCAAAATAGCGCGACTTTGGGGACGCACTAGTGGAAACATAGCCTAACCAGCCACAAAGGTCAGGCAAAGGTTGCCCATTGTGGGGATATCCAGAGATTGCAGGCTTACATGCGTCTCCGTCCAATCAGACGTTACAGGCTTACATGTGTCTCCGTCCAATCAGACGTTACAGGCTTACATGCGCCTCCATCCAATCAGACGTTACAGGCTTACATGCGTCTCCGTCCAATCAGACGTTACAGGCTTACATGCATCTCCATCCAATCAGACATTACAGGCTTACATGCGTCTCCGTCCAATCAGATGTTACAGGCTTACATGCGTCTCCGTCCAATCAGACATTACAGGCTTACATGCGTCTCCGTCCAATCAGACATTACAGGCTTACATGCGTCTCCGTCCAATCAGACATTACAGGCTTACATGCGTCTCCGTCCAATCAGACATTACAGGCTTACATGCGTCTCCGTCCAATCAGACGTTACAGGCTTACATGCGTCTCTGTCCAATCAGACATTTCAGGCTTACATGCGTCTCCGTCCAATCAGACGTTACAGGCTTACATGCGTCTCCGTCCAATCAGACGTTACAGGCTTACATGCGTCTCCGTCCAATCAGACGTTACAGGCTTACATGCGTCTCCGTCCAATCAGACGTTACAGGCTTACATGCATCTCCATCCAATCAGACGTTACAGGCTTACATGCGTCTCCGTCCAATCAGACGTTACAGGCTTACATGCGTCTCCGTCCAATCAGACGTTACAGGCTTACATGCGTCTCCGTCCAATCAGACGTTACAGGCTTACATGCTTATATTAACCTCATCTGCCCAATAAAATAGTGAAAGGAGAAAATAAACTACTAAAAAACACCTCCAAATAATCTTAATCTACAAATTCTTTCAAAATTGATATAAAATAAATAAATAAATATATAAATGAATAAATTAATCAATCTAATCCCACCATTATGCATATAATTATCCCATAAACTGCATTAGTGAAAAAAACTTACTCAAATGTGCATGTGCTCTTCAACATATCTACTATTTATATTAAATGCATAGCATATGTCTGATTAAATATATTAAACCGTGCTCCCGAAAATAAAATAAATATAAATGTGCCAAAAAAATGTACAAGAAATCTTTCTTTTATCTGAAAATCCTTCCTGTGAAATGTGGAAAATACAACGGTATTATGTAACCAAACTCCTCAGTGTCAGATATAATGTGAAATTGAAACAAAATATATAAACTAAGTGAAAACAAAATGTGTTACTTTTGCTTCTTTCACTTCTTCTTAAAACGCTCCTCCACTCAGATTGCAGGCATGTGAAAAAGAGAAATTAAAATTCCATTGCGCAGAGATTAACCATTGATTGAATAATATCTATCAAATAAGGTTGTACCACTCACATAACCTCCTAGTGGGGATCGCTTTTATTGATCAGCTGCAAACCATTCACCGCTGCTGCTATCTCACACACTGCAAATGCTAGGGAACCCTCACTTAGTTTATATATTTTGTTTCAATTTCACAGTATATCTGACACTGAGGAGTTTGGTTACATAATACCGTTGTATTTTCCACATTTCACAGGAAGGATTTTTAGATAAAAGAAAGATTTCTTGTACATTTTTTTGGCACATTTATATTTATTTTATTTTCGGGAGCACGGTTTAACCACCTCAATACAGGGCACTTTCACCCCCTTCCTGCCCAGGCCATTTTTCAGTTTTCAGCGCTGTCGCACTTTGAATGACAATTGCACGGTCATGTTACACTGCACCCTAATGAAGTTTTTATCATTTTTTCCCCACAAATAGAGCTTTCTTTTGGTGGTATTTGATCACCTCTGCGGTTTTTATTTTTTGCGCTATAAACAAAAGAAGAGGGACAATTTTGAAAAAACACAATATTTTTTACTTTTTGCTATAATAAATATCCAATTTTTTTATTTATTTTTTTAACAAATTTTTTCCTCAGTTTAGGCCGATATATATTCTTCTACATATTTTTGGTAAAAAAAATCGCGATAAGCGTATATTGATTGGTTTGTGCAAAAGTTATAGCGTCTACAAAATAGGGGATAGATTTATAGCATTTTTAATTATTTATTTATTTTTTACTAGTAATGGCGGCGATCTGCGATTTTTATTGTGACTGCGATATTGCGGCGGACATATCGGACACTTTTGACACATTTTTGGGACCATTCACATTTATACAGCGATCAATGCTATAAAATTGCATTGATTACTGCGTAAATGTGACTGGCAGGGAAGGGGTTAACACTAGGGGGCGCTCGAGGGGTTAATGTATGACCTAAGGATGTGATTCTAACTGTGGGGGGAGGGGACGGACTGGGGGAGGTGACCGATCGGTGTCCCTATGTACAAGGGACACGCCATCGGTCTCCTCTCCTCTCTGACAGGACGTGGATCTGTGTTTACATGCACAGATCCACGGTCGTGCTCTGTTACCCGGCAATCGCGGGTGCCCGGCGGATATCGCGGCCGCCGGGCACGCGCACCGGGTCCCGAGCGACGCAGCGGGCACGCCCCCTAGTTGCTCGGGAGGGCGATCACGTCATATGACGTCCGCCCAGAACAAGAGAAGCCTCGTCCCGCCGTCATATGACGGTGGGCGGTGGCTTAGTGGTTAATATATTTGATCAGACATATGCTATGCATTTAATATAAATAGTAGATATGTTGAAGAGCACATGCACATTTGAGTAAGTTTTTTTTCACTAATGCAGATTATGGGATAATTATATGCATAATGGTGGGATTAGAATGATTAATTTATTCATTTATATATTTATTTATTTATTTTATATCAATTTTGAAAGAATTTGTAGATTAAGATTATTTGGAGGTGTTTTTTAGTACTTTATTTTCTCCTTTCCTTATTTTAATGGGCAGATGAGGTTAATATAAGCGCAACTGATCACTTTATTATTTATTGATTTATCACCCGTTTAGTTGCAGCTATATTATTTGATCATCTCATCTTAACCATTCGGTTTCCATATCAGTATTTTGGTAGTAACTTTTAACCACGTCAGCGCTTGAGCCTTTTTATATACAGGCTTACATGCGTTACCGTCCAATCAGACGCTACAAGCTTACATGCGTCTCCGTCCAATCAGACATTACAGGCTCTTTGCTCCTGTGCATGCTGAATGACGTCCGAATGACGTCAGAACAAAGATGGGGTCATCACCATCCTGGGATGGAAGGGAGATGATGGCTTTGTATGGTCCTCTATAAACAAGGCACTGTACCTGTGATGGGGTGCAGGTCAGCCGGATGTGTCCCATCGCTGGTCAGGTCTGTGGAGCTGCTGGTGGAATAGACTCTGGTGGTGGTCGCTGTGTAACATCAAACAAGAAAATCAGAACTAATGATAATGAATTGTTAATGATAAGGACAATGAAGGTGTTTTCCGAACTCTTCTATATGGACACCCCCTTTATTTTCCCCCAAAGTGTGCTTAACCACTTGCTTACCGGGCACTTACACCCCCCTCCTGCCCAGGCCAATTCTCAGCTTTCAGCGCTGTCACACTTTGAATGACAATTGCGCGGTCATGCAGGACTGTATCTATATGACATTTTTAGCATTTTTATCACACAAATAGAGCTTTCTTTTGGTGGTATTTAATCACCTCCGGGGTTTTTTATTTTTTGCTAAACAAAAAAAGACTGAAAATTTTGAAAAAAAACAAACACGTTTTCATAATTCGTTATAATATTTTGCAAACAGGTAAATGTTCTTCTTCATTGATGTGTGCTGATGAGGCTGCACTGATGGCCACTGATAGTTTGCACTGATGGGCACTGATGGGCACTGATGGGTGGCATTGGTAGGTGGCACTAATAGGCAGCACTGATAGGTGGCACTTATGGGCACTGATAAGGCGGCACTGATGGGCACTAATGGGTAGCACTGGTAGGTGGCACTTATAGGCAGCACTGATAGGTGGCACTTATGGGCACTGATAGGCGGCACTGGTAGGTGGCACTGATAGGCAGCACTGAAGGGCACAGATTGGCAGTACTGATGGGCACTGAAGGGCTTTGATAGGCAGCACTGATAAGCTGCATTGAAGGGCACCAATTGGCAGTACTGATGGGCACTGATAGGCGGCACTGGTAAGTAGCACTGATAGGCAGCACTGATAGGTGGCACTGGCGGGCCCCAATGGGCACTGCTTAGCAGTACTGATGAACACTGGTAGGTGGCACTGGTGGGCACTGCTTAGGAGCAGTGGCTGTCAGTGTGTGGGACCAATCTCACGTTTACACAAGCCAACAAGCTGACAGCTGGTCACCTGGTAAAGGGCCGGGATCGGCCCTTTACTCCGATCTGTGACCAGCCGAGTCCCAAGGACTCTGTTATCACAGAGCACAGTGAGCGGGCAACACGAGCAAGGGGGGCATCCATGTACGCCCCAACGGCAATTTAGGCCCGCTCTGAAGCCATCTATCGGCTATAGCGCGGGCATCAAGTGGTTAAGACATGCTTAAGCAGCTTCTCAATCAATATTATCGCATACCAATGGAGAGGAAATCTTCCAATGGGTATTCAGGTGACAACTATTTAAAAGGGGATTTCACTCAATTTGGATCAATTTCCTTCCACTTCCTGATTTGTTTACAGGACAGGAAGTGAAAGAGAATCTTCCCAATGGTAAAGCAAAATTCAAAACCTGACCATTAAATTTGAACGGGCAACCTTACCGCAGAGCACATTGGCGTACAGCATAAGATGAATCAACGCACAGGCGTTAACACACCACAGTTCGAATGGCCCCAAGTGATATCGCAGCTTCATGGATGAGATATACTCAGACTTTTTTAATAAATCACCTCCTTACAGCCACCACCCTATTGGCCGTCAATGTTTTTTATGAAATCTCGCCTCTGCTCGTGTTCACGGATTTGAATTCGCTTACATCCATCTCCCCAAGAAATAAGGAGGGATGCCAGATCAGCAGATTCGTCACACATGTGCCACAGAGCCATCACTCTACTGGCCACACATTCTCTGACATTCCCCTGAAACGTCACCAGGAAAACATAAATAATGTACATTGATGGGTGTATGTGCGAGGAGTAGTTGCAGATTGGAGCAGATTGGAGCAAATCCATGGCAAATCCATGAAAGATCCCGGATGAGCCCCCAATTCCAGGATTTTGGTGTTCATGTAAAACCCTTACCTAAAACAATGACATCCATGGATGATGACTCCACCTTCAGCCCATCAGTAGTGACGCACCAATACCATCCGGAATCCCCCACTTCTAAATGGTTCATGGTGACTGTGTACGCCCTGATGGTGGAGTTGTCGGAAACAAGGCTTATTCGGCTTTTAAAATCTTCATGAATGAATCCGTTGGAGTCTAAAAGAGGGGGACACCCCACGGGGCTCCATTTACACCAATAGGTCAGAGCACTGGAGGCAAAGTCTTTTGGAACTTGGCACTTCACGTGGAGAGATTGGCTAGTGGTCAGCGGCCTGAACATCTTCCACCTGGTTGGCTCTACAAAGAAAAGTAAATGTCATCAACCTCTGTACAATGGCTGCCAATAAAACCACTACAGTGCACATAGTCACCTCCCTCACCAAAGAAAGGTAAGGAAGTGCATTAGTACATACACTATATTGTCAAAAGTATTGGGACGCCTGCCTTTACACGCACATGAACTTTAATGGCATCCCAGTCTTAGTCCGTAGGGTTCAATATTGAGTTGGCCCGCCCTTTGGACACCCTTCCCAGATGAGCTGAAGCTGCCAACTCAATATTGAACCCTACGGACTAAGACTTGTCTTGCCATTAGTTCATGTGCGTGTAAAGGCATGTGTCCCAATACTTTTGACAATATAGTGTTCAAACAATTCTAAACCTTCTCAAATAAATGGACCTATAGACTAATGTAACAGGAACTCTAGATATGATTGGTGGGTTATGGATATAGCATGGAAGGGTTGACAATCTGTCAGGTTTTAATTGCTAGTTATTAAAAGAAGAAAAAGCTGACACATTCCATTATAATTCAACCAGTGGCTGCCCGTCCTCAAGGAGCGCACGGGCGCCTCCACCCCTAACCATGCGTCCGGTCCCTAATCTACATGCAAAGTGCCAGATGCATGGATTCAAATGGGGGGTGTTCTTTTTTAAGCACGTGATTAGAGCCTCTAATGGGCTTCAAAATAGGGTGGGCTCAGGGTGCAGAGCACTGTGCTCCGAGCCCACCCAGTTGTGTAACACTAGCGAATGAACATTCGCTAGTGTCACACTAATTCTCCTCTCGGCCAATCAGGAAGCGGGTCTGAGACCCATTTCTGGATTGACCAAAAGGAGAATCTACGCTGGCCGTCGGGAGGAGGAGGGAGAAGACATGAGGAGAGGAGATCCAGGGGAAGCTAGCCATAGCTGGTCGCCCGGAGGAAAGCCTGGGGTAAGTGTTGCGGCCAGGTGACCGACCGAGGGAGGGAGGTGCAGGTGACCTGACTGGGGGGTGGCCGGCTGTGCACTGTTTGCCGCCCCCCCCCCCCAAAAAAAAAATATACCACTGAATTCAACACTCATGTAATTTTATTTGTTCTAGACAATTTTTAATGAAAAAAAAATGTACAAACTTGAGCAAACATTGCTCAAATAATCACCGTAATTTGTCCAGTATGTTTATTTCCTATAGTCATCAGCTCCATCTAGTGGTCATAATGTAGTAATTTCCTGAAACACTCCATTCAGGAGAATGCTGCATTATGGCCACTAGATGGCGCTGACGGTATTAGGAATCAATCATATTAGACAAATTGCGGGACTTTATTTGTGAAGGCTTGAGACATTCACACAGTAAAGTATTTTTTTCTTAAAAAACAGAAACCATAAAGTCTCTGCATGGGAAATACCTACATGGAGCATTTCAACCAAAAGACTGAACTTAAAGCGGAAGTAAACCCATCCACAAAACAGTTTAGTTTTTGTCACGTGCCGGAAATGTAACCCTCCCATTGGTTGTGCTCTCAACCAAACTGTCAAACCATCCAATGGCTGGTGTCATAACTGATCACATGTGCAGCACCATGGCAGTTGTAGAATAAACAGAGGCAAAGATGGCAGCTTCCTTGGCTGAAAACAATAGGGGGGTTTACTTACACTTTAATTGTGTTTTCTACAAAGTTCAGTCAGAAAGGACAGGGGTATGACTGTTTGGAACAATAAAGTTACACGCACATTAAATTTAATTAGCGTGTCAATGGCTTTTTCTTCTTGGGTTCACTGGTTTATACGGCTCCTGTCTAGTTTGTAAGGGGATTATTTAAATATGAGCAATAGCCCATGCATGATATTGGGTTAATGGTATGAGCCATTGAAGTTGTGATCTTAGGAAAGTTTTTCCTCAACCAAAACCATCAAAAGACCATCTGTGACCTGATCTGAGTCATTTTCCTTCAGAGATTTAAAATAAGTCGATCTGCTCTGCTCATATAAAATAAGAGGTTTGTGAATGGACTACTTCTTTTTGGAGTATCTGACTTACCATTTATGATATGGACGTGAACATCTTTCCAATCCAGTTCTTCGGTGGGCGAATAGGCCCCACAATGGTAGAATCCAGAATCGCTCATTCTGAGGTCATTCACAAGTATGTTGAAGCCGGTTGTGTTACTTTCTTCCTGGATCAGGACTCTTCCCCAGAAGTGACTGTTAACCTGCCCGGAACTGTTGATGATGGTGTCACAGACTGCAGATTTGGTGTTAGTCACTTTGCACCAGTAAAGGGTCCCATTATGAGGCATCGCGAGAGCCCGGCAAGGGATGACGAGGGAACCCCCGAGTCTTCCAATAAAGATTTCAGAAGACGAAGGGACCTTTTTTCCTAGAGAGATTGTAAAAAAACTCAATTTTGATCATTGTTCCCAACATTTAGAATTAGTAATAGCAATAATAAAAACAACTAAGCGAGAGGTAGGCTTTCAAACATAAACTAATGAGTGTTCCTTTGTAAAAGGCCAGCTCCATAAAGACATGGTTTGACCAGTTTGGTGTGGAGGAAATTAAGTGGTCTTCACAGGGCCGTGATCTCAACCTTACTGAACATCTTTGGGATGCATTGGATTGCCAATGCGGATCCAGGTCTTCCCATCCAACATCAGTACCTGACCTCACAAATAGAACCAAATTCCGCAAACACTCTCCCAAATATTCCCAATAGAGTGGAGGCTGTCCTAGCCACAAAGAGGCACCAGTTCCATAATAATGTCCAAGGATTGGGATGTCTGATAAGCCTGTAGGCAGGTGCAATCTACTTTCTCCGCCGGGTACACGAGAGAGGTACCCCCACGTGCAGGGCGAGTAGGCCCCGCCCACAGTCTTCTCAACTTTTTAAAAATTAAATTGATTTCAAGATGAAGAGCAACCTACCTTGAGAAACAGTCACATTCACAGGATAATAGAGCCCGTGGTTGCTGTTTCCAATTCCGCACCGGTATGCTCCAGAATCTTCGGGTTGAAGGCTCGTCATGTTAATCATGAAGTAGTTTGTGAAGTCTTGTAGATACGTCCGGTTCATGTCGTTTTCCTTAATATAAGGTGTGGTGGATACAATGGTGTAACACTGACGTTTGTGCACCTTGCACCAAAACTTCCTACCATGGATGTTCGCAGATATGGAACTGTAGTAACACGAGACCGTCACTGATCCCCCTAGCGATCCGGTAACTTGTCTTGGCCCGAAGAGATACCCGGATGCCACTAAGTAATAAGAACAGTTAAACAAAAAGTTTTCCTTATAGAACGCAGTCATCAACATTCAACAGGAGGACTTCTTTTTAAAATACTTTCATTTTTTTTCCGGAGGTATTGGAGTAACAAGGCAAAGAATAAAACAAGAGGACTGCCATAAATTGTATATATGGTATCTTTTTTTATTATTCCACAAAATATCTAACATTTAGGGTAATGTGATTTTACAGAACCCACCTTGAATGAGGGAAGACCAGACAATAAGAATAGATGGATTTGACGGCCTCATTATGGATGAGCTCCCGTCTATTAGACTTGTGGTTTAATTTCAGTTCCTCCCAGAAGAGAAGGAACTTGTAGAACATGTGCACGGTCAGATGTGTCAGATGTTTGTGGCCTAAAATAACAAAAACTGAAACTCAACAGAAATCAAAGAAATCAGACATTAGTCAGATGTTGCACGAGTGCCAAGAAGATCTTGGCATGTTCCACCATGATGTGCCTCTCTCTAAGGTGCGGTCCCTTTTCTCAACCTAATCCCTATGGTTCGAGATTGGCAAATTGATTTATCACTTGGGATTTGACCAATATGAATCAATATGGGCATAGTGAAAATCAACAAACTTTTGCTGGTCCACTCTAAAAGTTGCATTTTTTTATATGTTTGCCTGCATCCCAAACTAGCCCATCTCGTGGTTTCCATTCCCATCCAAATCCCAACCAAGAGGCTTTTGTGTCATCAGACATGCCTTCATTTTTGGTGCCATTATTCACTTATGATCATCACGATTGGGGAAGAATTTTGGAGGATCCTCCTGTGATATGCCACTCATGGCCAACGTTCAAGCTTGATTGACTCCTGGACGGAAAAGCCAGGGGCCCATTCTTTTTGGTGAGCGGGGACGCAGGTGGGGTGTGTGATGCACCTTGAAGTTTGGAGCACTTTTGCACTTTATCACTTGGAGCACGTTTGCACAATGTATATGGACGTTTTCACACGCTAAATTTATATTGTGAACGCTGTAATTTCTCTTTATTTTCATCAGACATGCCCAGCCCCATTATAAGTTGGAGTAATTCCACCTGGACCCTCAACCTCATATGGCACCCCCTAGTGTTGTTCATCCAGATACCACAATAGGGCCCACAGGGGAGGTCCACATGTATTTTCCAAGATGGAGGTCCAGTGACCCAAATAGCCATCTCTCTGGTTCTCCACTTGGCTTAGGTTCAATTGGGATCAAGGCCATGCCAGAATTCACACAAAAATATACAAAGGAGGCTCTGACTTCAGTGGTTTACAGTTTGGGTTTTGTGGGGGACTGTAGGAGGGGCTTCAGGGAGGAACCACACACACACAGGACCTTCAGCACGATTATAATGATTGTTTGCAGTTATAGCAATTATAATGGAATAATGTTATGGCACACTGGCTCAACAAGATAGAGCCAATATAGCTCCCTGTAGGACAGTAATGTTGCCGAAAGATGGTCTCTGCTGGACAGCTATCTTGTTTTACCACAACTAAAGTGGCTCACTAAAAGAAGTCTTCTCCCTGCACCGGACTATGTCCCCTGTACTATCCATACTCACTAGGAACCTTTCCCTGTGCTAAGCGCCTTCCCTAACCAGCGGGTTCCTTTCCCTAACTTGCCAAAAGCACTCCCAAATGACATGGGATTCCCTTTTAAAGGTTCAATCGTCAAGATGGCTGCCTCAACTCCCACAGAAACTTGGCATCAAATTAAACACCTACCTTCCCAGAGTTGACTGACCATAGGAAGGGAAATTTCCCTTATCAGGTTCCTTATCCCCTGTAGCATTGGCACAGTGCCACCTACAGGTGGGAAGGATGTCTGCACAGGTCCCACCAAACACCCAAGGCTCATGAGACATGGGGAACTGGGTCACCAGGTGCTTGACACCAAGGAACTATTTTTTTTACCACCAGGCAGGCAAATCTTCCCCCATCAAACCACCACTCACTCCCGACTCTTTTTCCACACTCCCCAGTTATCAGCCGTTCCATGCTAATAGTCTGATCCTACACTTCTATCATTGGACTCTTTGCTGTCCTGCTAATATTCCTCATTGCATACAACAAGGTGGCATATTTTGTCTTAGAGTTTCTACTATCTTCAACTTCATACTATAGATCAGTGATGGTGAACCTTGGCACCCCAGATATTTTGGAACTACATTTCCCATGATGCTCATGCACTCTGCAGTGGAGTTGAGCATCATGGGAAATGTAGTTCCAAAACATCTGGGGTGCCAAGGTTCGCCATCACTACTATAAGACATAAAAAATAGTCATTTGTTACGAAACATGGTTCCACAGGTATGGTGCATTTCCAAAATTATGGGGGTCCCTCATCAAGATGGCCACCTGAACTCTCTCAGGGAACTTGGCATCATATAAGACACCTACCTTCCCAAACTGACCACAAGGAGACAACTTCCCTTATCAGGCTCTGCTTCCCCCTGTAGAATCGGCACAGTGACACTGATTGGTGGGAAGAATGTCTGCACCTGCCTACAAGTCCCACCAGACACCCAAGGCCCATGAGACATGGAGGGACTCGGTCACCAGGTGCTTGACACTAAGCAACCATTTACCTTACGACCAGGCAGGCAGTCCTTGCCCCATCAAACCACGCTCACTCCCAACCCAAACTGGGCATCTTCTTCCACACTCCTCAGGTATTGGCGGTTCCATGCTAATAGTCTGAACTAACACTTCTATCATTGGACTCCCTGTTGTCCTGCTGATATTCCCCATCACACGCAACAAGAAGGCATATTTTGTCTTAGAGCATTCACTGTCTTCAACTTCATAATGTAGGACATAAGTAACAGTCAATTGTTACAAAACACAGTTCCATTGGTATGGTGCATTTCCAAAATTAGGGGGTCCCCCTGGATACTAAAGGCCCATGAGACATGGGGGTTGGGTCATCATGCGTATGATAATAAGGAAACATGTACTTTGCCCTCAGGCATGTAGATCTTCCCCCATAAAACCACCACTCACTCTTGAACCAACCCAAGTATCTTCATCCACACCACCTAGGTTTTGGCTGTTCTGTGTCTGTAGTCTGACCCAACACTTCTAAGACTGGATATTCTCTATTGCACACAACAAGAAGGCAACTTTTGTCTTATAGCTTTTACTGTCTTCAGCTTCATAATATGTGACCTTTGTAACAGTCAATTGTTACAAACCACGGTTCAAAAGGTATGGTGCAGTTTCAAAATTATGGGGGTCCCTCCAGATACCCAAGGTCGATGAAGCACGTAGAGCCAGGTCACCAGGTGCATGATACTGAGGAAACATTTACTTTGCCACCAGGCAGGCGGACCCTTCCCCATCAAACCACCACTCACTCTCGAACCAACCCAGATATCTTCTATCACACCACCTAGGTTTTGGTTGTTCCGTGTTCTGTAGTCCGACCCAACACTTCTAAGATTGCACTCTTCGCTGCCCTTCTTATATTCCCCATTACACACAATAAGAAGGCATGTTTTGGTTTAGACTTCTTCAACTTCATAAAATAGGACATAAATAATCGTCAATTGTTCCAAAACAAGTACAAAACGCTATGGTGCATTTCCCAAATTTTGGCAAACTTTAGCCCCGTTGTCTGGTGGTATTGGAGGGGTGCTGCGGTACCCATTAAACTGAAAGAAGCTTGCCTGTCATTGTCTCCCATCTCTTCCTCCCGTGGGAAAAGCCCATGTGCACCACGTGAACATTACACGTGCATGTGCTGCTCCTCTGCCCTCAACACTGCTCTTCTATGTACCCCACCAACCCTTCAGGCACCACCCACCCAATTATCCAGGATCACAAGAGGATAATCCTAACCAAGGGCTAGAATCCTCTACACATGCTATAAGTTACCTTACAAACCCATAGACCTCCAAGCCCACCTGTCCATCCAACCTGTACATTGTGTGTCCTGCTGCTGTCAGGGGAGGACTATATAAGCAAGACAGCCGCAAATCCAACAACAAGAAGTCTCATTCTGATCTTTAGGACAACAATAAAGATTAAAGTCACTTTGTAACCCTCACACGAAGGTTCAGCTCTTCTATGTCTGGAGCTTTGTATCTATTTAAAGTTTAATTCAAAAGAAATTAATTAAAGTGAACTTTTGGTAACTTTACAAATCTGGACGAATACATTTCTGACACAATATACAGCAACAGTATCATTCTTCAGAAAAGCTCCAGCTTTTATATAAAAAAAAAGCCAAATTCGTGCTCCAGGGACTTTGTCTAGGCTGAGATGACATCCTTAGTCTTCTGCAGGCAGGAGGAAGCATTTCCTCAGTCTCCTCTCCACCAGTGATCAGACTGCAACATTGTAACTTTGTAGAAAGTCACAAGGAGAGAGGCAGCAACAGGGGCTGATCTGTGTCAGAAATCCTATGCTCACAAAAAGTAATTCAATGCATACTTACATAACACTAGTGTAAGCACCTGAATCTGTCTTCATATCAGCCAACACTATAGCTCTGTAGCAGTATTAAGCACCTACCTTGTACCGCGGAGGAAACTCCTTCAGCCGCTATCAGTCATTGGTCTAAGGTCGTCACCAACCGTCTGCCGCAAGTCCAGAGATTGGCCCGGGAACTCTCTTGGAAGAAGTCTGAGGACGGAATGTCTGTGGACTTCTCTCTAAGAACGACACGTGACTCTGTGCCGATTACCGAATAACTGAGAAATGAAAGTCCCCATAACACAGTCATCACTTCTCCATAGGACTCTTCTCCATTCTGTTCATGAATCCAGGAAAGAAGATTATTGAAACAATGGGGGATATTTACTAAAACTGGAGAGTGTAAAATCTGGTGCAGCTGTGCATGGGAGCCAATCAGCTTCTAGCTTCATCTCGTTCAATTAAGCTTTGACAATAAGCCCTCATGCACACAGGCTGTTAAAATAACGTTATGAAAACGCCAGTATCTTTGCAGTGATTTTTTTAAACTTTTTTCAGCTTTTTTCAGCGTTTTTGCAATAGCGTTTTTTTAGCGTTTTTGAGCATTTCTGAGCGTTCGCGTTTTTTAGCGTTTTTTCTTTTTTCAAATTTTTTATTTATTTATTTATTTTTCAATGGATCAAAAACATTAGAAAACGTTGGTGAATGACGTTTTTGAGCGTTTTTGAGCGTTTTTCAGCGTTAGAGCGTTTTTACAGCTGAAAAACGTCTCTCAGAACCCACTGGTCCTGGGTTTTTTTTACAGCTTGAAAACGCCTATGCCACTTGCAGCTCAAAAACGCCTAGGTGGGCATGAAGCCATAGACTAACATAGACAGGCCTTTTTAAGCTGAAAAAAAAGCTCAAAAAAGCAGCTGTAAAAACGTCCATGTGCATGAGGACTAAAACCTGGAAGCTGATTGGTTTCTATGCAGAGCTGCTATCTATCTATCTATCTATCTATCTATCTATCTATCTATCTATCTATCTATCTATCTATCTATCTATCTATCTATCTATCTATCTATCTATCTATCTATCTATCTATCTACAGTGGGGAAAATAAGTATGATGTAAATTTGCCCACTTACAAAGAAATGAAGGGTCTATCATTTTTATCATAGGTGTATTTTATATGATAGAGACAGAATATCAACCAAAAATCCAGAAAAAACACAATACAAATGTTATAAATGGAGTTGCAGTAAAATAAGTATTTGATCCCCAAGCAAAACATGACTTGGTAGTTGGTGGAGAAACCCTTGTTGGTAAGCACAGAGGTCAGAGGTCTCTTGTAGGTGGTGACCAGGTCTTCACACATCTCAGGAGGGATTTTGGACCACTCTTCTTTACAGATCTTCTCTAAATCTTTTAAGGTTTCTTGGCTGTCTCTTAGCAACTCGAAGTTTCAGCTCCCTCCATAAATTTTCTATAGGATTAAGGTCTGGAGATTAAACTAGGCCACCCCATGACCTTAATGTGCTTCTTCTTGAGCAACTCCTTTGTTGCCTTGGCGGTATGTTTTGGGTCATTGTCATGCTGGAAGACCCATCCATGACCCATCTTCAGAGGGAAGAAGGTTCTCATCCAAAATTTTACAATGCATGGCCCTGTCTATTGGCCCCTCAATGCGGCAAAGTTGGCCTGGATCTTTATCAGAAAAACAATCAAAAGCATCATGTTTCCACCTCTGCGCTTGACTGTAGGGATGGTGTTCTTAGGGTCATAGTCAGCATTTGTCTTCCTCCAAACACGGCGAGTCGAGTTAATGCCAAAGAGCTCGATTTTGGTCTCATCTGACCACAACACTTTCTCCCAATCCTTCTCTGAATTATTTAGATGTTCATGGGCAAACTTCAGACAGGCCTGTCCATGTGTCTTCCTGAGGAGGGGGACCTTGCTGGCACTGTAGGGTTTCAATCCATGGCAGCGTTTTGTCTTACCAATGGTTTGTTTGGTGACTGTGGCCCCAACTGCCTTGAGATCCTTCACAATCTCCTCCTGTGTAGTTCTGGGCTGATCCCTCACTTTTCTCATGATCATCTTCACCCCATGAGGTGAGATCTTGCATGGAGCTCCAGACCGAGGGTGATAGATGGGTATTTTGTATTTCTTCTCAGTTGTCTCCTTCTCACTAAGCTTCTTGCTGATGGTCTTGTAGCCCATTCCAGCCTTGTGCAGGTCTACTGTCTTGTCCTTGATGTCCTTTGACAGCTCTTTGGTCTTTCCCATGATGGTGAGGTTTGAATGGAGGGAAGAGATTCTGTGGACAGGTGTCTTTTATACACATAACGAGTTGTCGTTAGGAGCACTTTCTTCCATTGACAGGACTATCACCTTCTTCCATTGACAGGACTATCACCTTCTTCCATTGACAGGACTATCACCTTCTTCCATTGACAGGACTATCACCTTCTTCCATTGACAGGACTATCACCTTCTTCCATTGACAGGACTATCACCTTCTTCCATTGACAGGACTATCACCTTCTTCCATTGACAGGACTATCACCCTTTTCCATTGACAGGACTGTCACCTTCTTCCATTGACAGGACTATCACCTTCTTCCATTGACAGGACTATCACCTTCTTCCATTGACAGGACTATCACCTTCTTCCATTGACAGGACTGTCACCTTCTTCCATTGACAGGACTATCACCTTCTTCCATTGACAGGACTGTCACCTTCTTCCATTGACAGGTACATGTGTACCACATGAGCACCTACTGTATCCAGTCTGTGGGAGGTAGAATTATTGTTGGTTGGTGGGGGATCAAATACTTATTTTACTCACTGAAGTGCAACTCCATTTATAACATTTGTATTGTGTGTTTTTTCTGGATTTTTGGTTGATATTCTGTCTCTATCATATAAAATACACCTCTGATAAAAATTATAGACCCTTCATTTCTTTGTAAGTGGGCAAAACTTACACAATCTGCAGGTTTTTGTGTATATCTATTTATCTATTGATTTATGGTCTGTCTGTCTATCTATCTATTGTCTTATTTATTGATCTACTTATTATTAACTGATTATCTATCTATCTATCTATCTATCTATCTATCTATCTATCTATCTATCTATCTATCTATCTATCTATCTAATATCGTTTTTTTTTGGGGGGGGGGTTGCCTATTTATCTATTGATTATCTATTGATTTATTGTCTATCTATATATTGATTTATTATCTATCTATCTATCTATCTATCTATCTATCTATCTATCTATCTATCTATCTATCTATCTATCTAATATCGTTTTTGTTTTTTTTGCGGGGGGGTTTGCCTATTTATCTATTGATTATCTATTGATTTATTGTCTATCTATATATTGATTTATTATCAATTATCTATCTATTGTCTATTTCTCTCTTTCTGACTGTCTGTCTAACTATCTAATCATCAATCAATTTATTGTCTATCTTTTGACTATACTATTGATCTACTTATTATTAACTGATTATCTATCATCGATTGATTGACTGACTGTCTTTTGATTATCTATCTATTTATCTACGAGGGTTGAAACAAAAGTAATACCTTCCTGTATTTCACATGTGACTAGATGGAAACATTTGTATCTCCTCCAAATAAATGTCACTTTTTCTGTTTCTAAAAATAAAAAAAAAGGGAAGAAAGTCTTATTCAGACAAAACAAGAATTATTAATGAGAATCGGTCCAAAAATGAATTGTGAACCTTCCAGAACGAAGTTTGCATATTTACTTATGAATATAACCGCATGTGTAATCCATGGCTAGATAGATATTTCTCTCTCCGGCATACAGTGAGGGAAGAAGTCATTCTGGACCGTTCAGCTGATCACCAGGCAGTCCATTCCCATAATCTGCTGGGATAGAATTCACAGATTCCATGTTAGTCCTTAAAGTCTTTGACTCAGCTCTGTCTTGCACCCTTTATCAGGATGAGATGATGTCATCAGTCTGCTGCAGGCAGGAGGAACCATTTCCTCAGTCTCCCCTCCCCCTCGGTGATCAGACTGTACATTGTAACTTTAGGAGGGGTTGCAGCAGGGGGTTGATCTGTGTCAGATATTTGTGAACACAGCCCAGAACTGAGCAGGCACCAGGATTTACACGACCGTGTCATCTCCAAGCTGGCATCTCAGTCCAGGAAGCACGTAGTGAGCCTGGATGATGCCTGAAAAAAAGATGGTCCTGTCCTCCTGGAGAGAAAAAAAAAAAGATGAAGTCATTGTCGGGATGGGGGGGGGGGTAATAAATAGCTGGAAGGGTTACACTGACATAGTACCCAGCATGGACATTTATATTCAGTGCCGGGTCTGCTTTAAATAAATGAACAAAATAAATAAATAAATAATAATAAAAAAAAAAAAGCAAAATTCCGTGAATAAAAAGGAACTCTTCAACCTCAATAGTTTCTATTGTCTGAATTTCTGATCACAGACATCAGTCATGCTTTGATAGTGGAATAATTTACAACTTCCCTAAAATCTCAAATTTATTTATTCATTTATTCACACTTCTCCAAAATCCCGAATTGTGAGCGTTTCCCCCCTCCCCCACCTCCCGAAATCATGAATGATTCCTTCTATGTACAGAAATGTCCTTTTCATAAAATGTCTTCTACAACAACCCTCACCGGGGACTTTCATCGATGACGAGGCGTCTGGCCGCTCACCAATCAGAGAACGGTGCTGATATACAGTACGAGGGAGTCCTACCAGGGCTGTCTTAATAAGTGGGCACTGCCCATGGGCCCCAGCTGTATGGGGGGGCCCCTGCACTTTCCCCAAAGCAGCTGGCCCTTGAGTCCACACTGCCCCGAAATTGGGGGCCCCTATGATGGCACTGAGAGTGATGGATACACAGGGGAGGCAGGCTGGCAGCGGTGCGCCATGCTGTGCAGAACAATACCTATTATCTGACAGCCAGCAGGGAGGGGCGGGGCCGGAGCGCCAGTGATGCTCTGACCCCGCCCCATGCAGCTTGAATGCTCGGGACTCGAAGGCCGCGAGGTAGGAGCTGGAGTGGAAGCTGCTGAGTCGGCAGCACTGAGAGCCCACCTGTGGAAGTAGCATTGTGGATGGTGTCATGGAGAGCCCAGCTGTCCAGCACTGTTTGCACTGAAGGGCTTGGAATGCCGGGAGGGATCCTTCCTCCTCTGCCGCTCCTTCTGCCTGCTTGATTGTTATATAGGTGAGGCCAGTGCTGGAGGTGGGCACAGAGCCAAAAGTTTACATGCACTGTATCGCCACTGGAGAAGGGGGTACTACATGGATGGAAAAATGGTGCTGGGGGATATCAAGGGTGTATGGGTGGAAAACAATGCTGAGGGGATATTTGGGGTGTATAGGGGGTAGTAATGCTTGGGGTATCTTGGGTGGCTATAGTGCTAGAGGTATCAGGGATGTAGAGAGGCCACGGTGTAGGGGGTATCGGGGATGTAGTAGGGTCACAATACAAGGGGTATCTTATGGTATATGGTAACAGTGCTGGGGAAAATATCTAGGGTGAAGAGGGGTCAGAGTGCTGGGGGGATATCTGGGGTCTAGAGGGGTCAGAGTGCTGGGGGGATATCTGGGGTGTAGAGGGGTCAGAGTACTGGGGGGATATCTGGGGTGTAGAGGGGTCAGAGTGCTTGGGGGATATCTGGGATGTAGAGGGGTCAGAATGCTGGGGGGATATCTGGGGTGTAGAGCGGTCAGAGTGCTGGGGGGATATCTGGGGTCTAGAGGGGTCAGAGTGCTGGGGGGATATCTGGGGTGTAAAGGGGTCAGAGTGCTGGGGGGATATCTGGGGTGTAGAGGGGTCTGAGTGCTGGGGGGATATATGGGGTGTAGAGGGGTCAGAGTGCTGGGGGGATATCTGGGGTGTAGAGGGGTCAGAGTGCTGGGGGGATATGTGGAGTGTAGAGGGGTCGGAGTGCTGGGGGGGATATCTGGAATGTAGAGGGCTCAGAGTGCTGGGGATATCTGGGATGTAGAGGGGTCAGAGTGCTGGGGGGATATCTGGGGTTTAGAGGGGTCAGAGTGCTGGGGGGATATCTGGGGTGTAGAGTGGTCAGAGTGCTGGGGTGATATCTGGGGTGTAGAGGGGTCAGAGTGCTGGGGGGATATCTGGGGTGTAGAGGGGTCAGAGTGCTGGGGGGATATCTGGGGTGTAGAGGGGTCGGAGTGCTGGGGGGGGGTATCTGGGGTGTAGAGGGGTCAGAGTGCTGGGGGGATATCTGGGGTGTAGAGGGGTCAGAGTGCTGGGGGATATCTGGGGTGTAGAGGGGTCAGAGTGCTGGGGGGATATCTGGGGTGTAGAGTGGTCAGAGTGCTGGGGGGATATCTGGGGTGTAGAGGGGTCAGAGTGCTGGGGGGATATCTGGGGTGTAGAGTGGTCAGAGTGCTGGGGGGATATCTGGGGTGTAGAGGGGTCAGAATGCTGGGGGGATATCTGGGGTGTAGAGGGGTCAGAGTGCTGGGGGGATATCTGGGGTGTAGAGAGGTCAGAGTGCTGGGGGGATATCTGGAGTGTAGAGTGGTCAGAGTGCTGGGGGTATATCTGGGGTGTAGAGGGGTCAGAGTGCTGGGGGGATATCTGGGGTGTAGAGGGGTCAGAGTGCTATGGGGATATCTGGGGTGTAGAGGGATCAGAGTGCTGGGGTGATATCTGGGGTGTAGAGGGGTCAGAGTGCTGGGGTGATATCTAGGGTGTAGAGGGGTCAGAGTGCTGGGGGGATATCTGGGGTGTAGATGGGTCAGAGTGCTGGGGGGATATCTGGGGTGTAGATGGGTCAGAGTGCTGGGGGGATATCTGGGGTGTAGAGGGGTCAGAGTGCTGGGGGGATATCTGGGGTGTAGAGGGGTCAGAGTGCTGGGGGGATATCTGGGGTGTAGAGGGGTCAGAGTGCTGGGGGGATATCTGGGGTGTAGAGGGGTCAGAGTGCTGGGGGGATATCTGGGGTGTAGAGGGGTCAGAGTGCTGGGAGGATATCTGGGGTGTAGACAGGCCCGGATTGACCATAGGGCAAACCGGGCACTTGCCCGGTGGGCCGCGGCCGCTTGGGCCGCCAGGCCGCAAGTCCTTGCATGGCCCAAGGCTTGAGCTTGTGCCGCTCATCCAGCCTCTCCGCGGCCGCCCGGCTGCCAGTTAAGCTCAGCCATCGGCGCCGGGGGGAGGAGCTAAATGAGACGCCTTCGGCCTCACCACGGCTGCACGGCCGCACGTCAGGTTAGCCGTCGGTGCCGGGGGGAGGAGCCAGAGCAGACACCTTGGAGCCGGTGTTATGTCGAGAGGTGCCGGAACAGAAAACGTGAGTTCAGCCTCCCCTGTGAACTGGATAGGAGGATCGGTGGGGGCGGCGCGGCTGCATATAGAACAATTATTTTCTCCATCTTCCTCCTGCAGTCTAGGAATGCCTGTGAGAGGTAGAGGAGAAGTAGGCATTCCGAGACTGCAGGAGGAAGATGGAGATGGCCACCTCCACCGATCCTCCTATCCTGCTTCTCTCTGCTGCTCCCGCAGGGCTCTCCTCCACCCATACTCTCTGCCAACCCCGTGCTCTCCACATCACCCCCATGCTCTCCGCTGCCCCCCGTGCTCTCTGCCACCCCCCATACTTCCCCCTCCCCCCATGCTCTCTGCCACCCCCCATACTCTCCACCTCCTCCATGCTCTCTGCCACCCCCCATACTCTCCACCCCCCATACTCTCCACCTCCCCCCATGCTCTCTGCCACCCCCCCATACTCTCTGCCACCCCCCCATGCTCTCTGCCACCCCCTCATGCTCTCTGCCACCCCCTCATGCTCTCTGCCACCCCCTCATGCTCTCCGCCTCCCCCCATTCTCTCCACCTCCCCAATGCTCTCTGACACCCCCCATACTCTCCGCCTCCCCCCCATACTCTCCGCCTCCCCCTCATACTCTCCGCCACCCCCTCATACTCTCCGCCACCCCCTCATACTCTCCGCCACCCCCTCATACTCTCTGCCACCCCCTCATACTCTCTGCCACCCCCCATGCTCTCCACCTCCCCCCATACTCTCCACCTCCCCCCATACTCTCCACCTCCCCCCATACTCTCCACCTCCCCCCCATGCTCTCCACCTACCTCCATGCTCTCTGCCACCCCCCATACTCTCCACCTTCCCTCCATACTCTCCACCTTCCCCCCCATACTCTCTGCCCCCCCATACTTTCTGCCCCCCATACTCTCCGCCCCCCATACTCTCTCCACCTCCCCCCATACTCTCTCCACCTCCCCCCATACTCTCTCCACCTCCCCCCATGCTCTCTGCCACCCCCCATACTCTCCACCTCCACCCATACGCTCCACCTCCCCCCCATACGCTCCACCTCCCCCCCATGCTCTCTGCCACCCCCTCATACTCTCCACCTCCCCCCATGCTCTCCGCCTCCCCCCATGCTCTCTGCCACCCCCTCATGCTCTCCGCCACCCCCTCATGCTCTCCGCCACCCCCTCATGCTCTCCGCCACCCCCATGCTCTCCGCCACCCCCATGCTCTCTGCCTCCCCCCATGCTCTCTGCCACCCCCCATGCTCTCTGCCACC
>JBBDGP010003718.1:2500-80000 GCA_037952835.1 Lithobates septentrionalis | reverse complement strand
TACAGCAGCATACTATTTCTATTCTTCCAAAGATATTGCTGCAGGTTTGTTCGGCTGCTTTCTGGGCAATTTTACCATTGCTCTGCTTGCACAGAAGGCAAACCAGGCCGTTGGAAAATATTGGTGAAAGGAGGAGTTCTGTGAATTTCCTTTTAATTATGCAGCCTTCTCCAAGAGAACAGGCCTCAAAATTATTGATAGACTCTTCTGTGATGTCAGAAAGAAATCTAGGCCGAATATCTACAGGTAGAAGGCTGAGGAGATGTCTCGTTCTGTATCGATCCATATCAGAGTGAAGAAACTTAAATATACTGCTCAGTTTCGACATGATCTTATCAGATCGGCAGTCATTTAGAATTAACCCAGGTGACTGGTAGAGTTTGCCATCGATAGCTGGAAGGTAAAGTGGCTTGAGGTTTTGAGGATGTTGTTTCGTCGCGGTCTTTTCCAGTAATGTAAAAAATTGTTTAGTGGTCTCAGAGACAGTTTTTGTGAGATTAGCATGCAAAGACGTTTTATCTAGAGTTTCCTCATGAATAGCCGAAAGAACCCGGGCAAAGTGAAATATAGACGCCTCTTCCTCAACCCCTACCTTCTGGAAGAGATTGCTAAAGCATGCCAACAATGGAGGCAGCTTGTAAAGATATGGACGAAAGTCATTGTGATTTTGTAGACTGAATACAACTTGTTTCGGCTCAGCAAGAGCGGCATCGTTCTCTACTAATATGAAAGGAACATTTTCCAGAGAATGAGGATCTACATCATCAATGTGGTTCTGAATGAAATTGTAAGCTATCTTTAAGACCTGGGCCCTTGTTTGTAAATGTTTGTTGTTGCACTGAGCGCTACAAACATTTTTCATGTTCTCAATTACCTTCTGAACAGGTGTCTCAAGAAGTACCCCACAGCTTTTCATGAAAACCAGTCTTTTCTTGCTATCTATGTACTCTTCTATTAATGTCATGGAAGTCCAAACCAAATGTCGTTGTCTGTCTTTCCTCACTAGTAGTGATCCATTGAGAGCCACTGTCAGGGCTTCCCCAGCAAATGAAGGGTGTAAATCTTTTAACTCTTCTTGGAGATCGAAAGGGGTGAGGAATTTAATTTTTCCAACCTCTGAAGGAAAATTGGCACTCAATTTATCCACATCCATAGATAACAAGTAAGCAAACAACTCTTTAGCTTTTGCAGTCAGGGATTTTGAGGGGACCATCATTTTGGCTTCTTTTTCTACTTGAGTCGCAAATCTGATGACATCATTTTCTGTAAGATAGTGTTTGATTCCAAGTTCACGCAGAAACTTTTGGAACTGTGGTTCAAACCTTTCAAAAATCGTCCACACATCACTTGGGATAAAATAGTCCTGTAGACCAAATGTAGAGAAGAGTTTTACGGTATGGTCATAGAAGTAGGAGACCGGCTCTAGTACTCCTTGTTTGCTTCTGATCAGTTTGATACGTCTAAGGGAAGAGAAAATTACATCTTTATTACTTCGGAAAGCTTGAGAGCTTTGCAGTGCCACAACCACCATTAGAAGTCCCAATAACTGATTTTCACTGAGGAACTTCAGATGAAGAAGAAGGAAATCGGTAATTAATTGAAGTTCATTGATTACTGGAATGTTCATTATTCTGGAAGCTTGTTGGTTAAGACTAGTATTTTTAAGAAACGCTGTCTGTGAGTCAATTTCTGAAAGTTTAAGAAATTCTAACTGGAGTGCAATGTGAAGCACATAGATCTTTCGACTTCCATTTAGTCTTTGTCTTTTGCCATCATAGGTTTCAAACAAAGGTAAACAATGGAGATCTTTTATGTTTTTCTGGCTTCTTTGTCTTTGGAGTTGTGACAAGATCCAGGCCAGAATCATGTCCAGCTCCCATCTTTCCAATAACTCCCACTTAAGGTCTTTTCTGGAGCTCAGATGCTCAAGAACATTTCCAACATTTTGTGGGTCAATCAGATAGGGTACAAAGAAATCAACAATGTTACCAGAAAATAAACTCAATTTTAGTTCAGGGAATCCCAATTTCAGCATGTATTTGGCAATGTCACCACTACGTGGAAAGAGCATATCTTTGATGTGAGCAAAAGAAAGAATTTTTGGTTCCTGTTCATAACACACCGGCAAAATTGCCCAATGTTCATAATCAGAAACAATAGTCTCAAAATGCGCTTTCCTCCAATCCTTTTTTTGCTTCAAGATTTCACTTTCAAAGAATTCCCATAGTTTTTTCAGCCAGCTTTCTTTCTCCTTGGAAAGGATAAGGCCACACTTGCTTTTCGAATAAGACAAGTCATGCAATGGCCCCAAGTGTCTCTTAACAAAACTGACAGAATTTGCAAGAGTTAGGGGTTTTAAAAAGCCACAATCCATCAAAAAAGAATGCTGGAATGCGGAAAACTGATTGCTTTCTTCGGGGAAAAGCTCTGAGAATCCGGAAAAAAATTTTGGATCATTTCTGTCAAAGCTGCAGAGCATTCCATCTACGGTCACTAGTAAAGGAACCCCTTGCAGGTCTACTGGATTCTGTGAACAGTCTTTCAAGCAGTACCGTAATATATTTTTGCAGCTTTCTAGATTTCTAAAAAGAGACATGGAGACAGGTGCAGGAAGTACTTGTCCATCAGGAAGTAGCTGACAATGTCTTAAAAACTTACACAAGGTCTGAGGACTCAATTCAACAACAGGTACACCAGCTGATTTAAGTTCTTTGCATAGAAAGTCCATGAACCCTCCAAATGCTATATGCATGTTAATATTTTGGAGTAGATATCCAATCATTTTATATTGTTCTTGGGGAAGAAAGAAGGGCTCCTCTAAAATGCTGGGTTTTCCAATACTTGACCACTCAACATGAACAGTCTTCTTCCTTGGAAACGTTTCTTTCTCTTCATGCTCCTTGTAAATTGGAATCACTTGTGCTTTCTTTTTAAAAATTGTCAAGTAGACTTCCTTAACTAAGATTTGCCATTGAGGTGGCACAGATTTTTTCACAGCTGGAAAATGAGCCAAATATGAATTCAAAAACGAACTGCAAGAGTCAACATTTGGAAAAATTAGTGGTTCCCCTTTAAATTTAGTAAATATTTCACACAAGTGCTTGAGAAGGCAACAGTAGAGTGGAGCTATAATGTCCGATAACAAAAACTCATTCCATTCAGTCTTTGGGCTATCACCATCCTCTATGCAGATGCCTCTCCTTGCTGAATCAACAATAAAATTAGCATTGACATGTACAGGGAGACCAGTTTCTAGAGGGAAAGGCAAGGTGCAGAAAGCTCGACCCTTCCAGTTGCTTGGAAGATGGAACTGGGTTGCTACAGCGCCATGGGGAATCATTGTTTGATGTAAACGACCAGAAACTTTCCTCAGGGTGTCCAGGCCTTCTGTACCCACCTGCTTGGCTATAAGCCAGTCAGTTGCTCTGCTAGAGTCATTTCGAGCTATTTTCAGTCTGTATATCACTTGGAATGGTGAGGTGTCAGTCAAATGTGCAAAATTCCCAGCCAGCTTGGAAAACTTTTGTTGAAAAGAAGACAACATTTCTTTATCCCGGTCATCTATTTTAGATTCAATTGAGAGGATCTCATTAAAATGTCCACCGGTAGTAATTTCAGAAAATTGTATTCTCCTGATATTATTCAAGAACAAAATCATGTTGTCAGCATCATTCTTTAATTCCTCACACATACATCTAATGTCCTCCAGCGTTGAAGTTTGGTCACTGATTTTGGACCGCGACACTGTGTTGGCCATCCTTAGCGGTAGACGAAAAAGAGTGCCCTCTTCCAGATTGAACTCCGAAGGCAAGAATGTATCATACACGTCCGTGAATGTGATCTTAAATTCGTTATTCACAGAGAACATGCCACCTGGGCTGGTTTCATCTGCGCTTTCCAAAAACATAAGATTAGGGTCAAAGGTGCAAAAGGTGGCGTCACCTGTGACAAAAGATGGACAATCAGTTATGTGGTATACAGAATTAAAGCCGAGTCCAAACTTTCCAGTTTTGTCTAATCGATCTTCTTTGCCACCTATTCCCAGCTGCTGAATTCCATCAATATCTTTAGACTCAAATATTTTGTTGTTGTAAACACAAAGAGCCGGACCTTGTAATTTATTCCACTGATCTCCAAAAGTCCTTTTTGTCTGATGAGTTCTGCAGTCCAACACAAAATGAATTTCAGAAGCTTCGGAATCATCTGCATTCTGAATGAGTTCCTTCAAAATATCTTTCTTTGAGGAGTACTCCTTTATAATGTTCTTGATACGGGTGGTGAGCTGCTCCCTGGCACCAAATTGTGAGACCCACTTGGTCAGACCACCGACTTTCAATTTTTGAAGGGTGTAATGAATTTTTGTTTTGACCCCCAACAATGATACCACAGCTCGAGGAACAAGCTCATGGCAGAAATTTAGGGTTTCGTCACAGGGAAGCCAGGGAGTATCATAGTAAAAGATTGTATCCACGTGACGCAATACGCCTTGCTTGTCTGGTAAAAAAACGAGCTGCCTATCTATCAGATTATGTGAATTTAGAGTCACCAAGCTGTGATTAATTAAGTTCAATGCCAGTTGGAATTCACTTGCTGAAAGAGGTCTTCCTCCTTTCTCTACAGCCATCTGTTTCAAAACGGAAAGGTAATCTGTAGTAGAAAATTGCTCTTGAAGTCCAACACAAGCCCAGAGATCATTGAAGTTTTCATAGTCTTTTGGCAATTTATGCAAAAAAGGGAGTGCGTAAAAGGGGACCTTCTTTGCAACCACTTTCACTGGGACAAACTCATCATCAGCATAGACAAAAGGCATACTAGAGGCTTTCTCCTTTACTCTGGCTGCATAATTCCGCTGTTTATGAACCTGTTTATTTAAAAAACTGTAGCAGCTTTTGGCAACCTGAGACATTTCTTCTGAATTTAACAAGTTTGGTGCTTTGCAAGCTTCTTGCAGTTGAGATAGCACAGTGGAGAAAGAAGGAGACTGATCAAGCCCTAAGAATGTCAGCAACAGTTCGGACAACTTGACTTTTCCCAAATGTTCTTTGCCTAGCACTGGTTCCACCAGGCAGACAAGTGCTCTGTGCTTGTAATGATAAAGTCCTTTTGATTTCATCAAAGTCAGATTTCCTGAGACATTTTCTTTTTGAGGTGGTATTGCAGGAAGAAACACGATGTCTCCAAATTCTACACAATGAACAGCATTGGGTTCTTGTTGAAGTAGGTCATTTAACAATTCCAAAACGCAACAGATTTGTTTTAGAGCTTTTGTTCTGTCAATCCTCCAGACATCTGGTATTCTACTGGCTCTTGCCATGAGCTCTGCCATGGGTAATCTGTCCTTCAGCATCCCTAAAATCTGTAAACGTGCCAGTCTTTTTGGTTTGAGAAACTCATCTCCTTCAGGAAAACGTCCTTCTTCGGGATCATACAGTATAGAGACTTTTCCCGTTGGATTCACCAGTTTTCCAATTAGCTGCAATTTCCCGTCAGATGATGGAATGCAAGGTTTTGATGACAGTATGCTGTCCAGAATTTTATTTTGTAGATCAATGGCATAAAGTACTAGCATATCTCTGTCTTTTGCATTTATGACATCCAGATTTTCAAGAAGGATCTCTCTGTAGAACCTTTCAGTACTGTAAAAATTATTCTGCAGCTCCTTGAGGCAACCACAGGCACTGAGACTTTCCCTCACCCATTGGGGGAGGCTTACTGACAAATTTGGCTTTTTAAGAGCAGAGGAGAACACCTTTTTGGCAATGCTTTGAATGGCAAAGTTTTGAAAATCTTCTAGTTCGAGAAAGCAAGCTTGTTTTATGGTGCACCAATCCTGACCATTGCTAACGAGGGTGGGAAGGAAATCTCCAAATCCAAAGGTTATTGCCTGGTAGAAGCTTTTCACAGCTCTCATGAAGAACGTGTTGACTTTGCTGATGTCTGGCCAGAAGGTGTAGTAGTAGTAGTCCTTCAAGTCACCGTTCTGTTGTAGTATCTGCATCTGCGACAGGGCAGTGATGGCAGCGACTAGTAAAGCATCACAGAGTAGCTTCTTATTCCAGTCACCCTTTACAGTTGTGTCCCACAGGTTTTTCCGATTGGACATGACGGCAAAAGCTGCATTTATATGAAAAGGAAGTCCAGAGGACACTGGGAGTGGAAGGAAACAGAACACCATTCCCTGGAAGTCTTCTAAATCTGGGGCCCATTTTCCAGTGCTGTGATCTTTCTTTAGTGGAATGGCAAGTCCAGAAACTGGATAAGAAAAGATATTGTCATCTTGCATGAACATCTGTAATGATTCCATGACTCCAAGGCTAGATTGTATAAGATAGTATTTATGGTCATCTTCCATTGCTTTCCGCGTGCTAATTTTTATGACTTTTGATGTGGTGATGTCCACCAAGGTTTCTGTGGGCACAGTCAGTTTTTTGGAGACATCTATTTGCTCTTTTTGTAAGAGAACAGTCTGAGGGACAGTCAGCCTTCCAAGGATATCTTTCCGAAGATGCACTTTGGTCAATTGATCTTCAGGGTTAGATCCCTTATTTAGGCAATTTAATTCCACTTCTTTGACATTATTTATGAAAATCAAGAGAATATCTGCAAAGCTCTCAAAATCGCTTATGAGCTTGTTGATCTCTTCCTCTCTAAATGCTTGGTGACAGATTTTCGATTTGTTTGCTTCTTCTTCACTCCGAAAGGGTAAGCGAATAAGGGTCCCATCGAAGTTAAAAGGTTGTGCAAAGTTGCAACCGAATACGCCAATGAACGGCTGGAACTGGCCAGGAAAAGTATATAGGGGTTTTGCATTCTTTTGAAGATTCAGCTTCATTCCCGGGTTATTGCTCGGAATGTGTTTCTGCAAGTGATTCACATTTGGGTCAAATATGATTAGGGTGGATCTGCTCATAATTGCTGGTACATCAGTAATATGGTACACAGTATTAAAACCCAAGCCGAATTTTCCAATTTTTTGCGTCTGAGTTTCTTTAGTGGCTGCTCCGATGCGGGTAATGTTGATAAAATCCGTATCTGTGAATTTGCTGTCGTTATAAGACCACAAGGCCGGCCCATGACAGCTAGCCATGCCTGGATCTATTAGGGTTTTCCGGGAGTCCAAATTTTGTCTCCGATCCACCAAGAATTTGCAAACTGTTGCATCTGCATCATCTGCATTTTGTAAAAGTTCTTTAAAAACTTCAGAGTGTTCACTGTATTCTCGAAGGATGTTTTTAATGCGAAGAGTCACTGGTTCATTGGGGCCCCAGGCTTCGAAAAACTCTGGCTTCAAGACCATGGTGCTCAGAAATTGGATCTTCAGAAACTTTGCTGTTGCCATAGAAACTTCATCATGTACAATAAAACAGTCTGTATCTGTAAAGTTATCAGACAAATTCTGTTTATCAATGTCACAGAAGAGAGTTTTAGAGAGTGGTTCCAAGCTAAATCCATTGTTTTCAGACTGGACTGGTATAGGAAGGTCATCTGTTCCCTGTACAGAATTTGTTTTCATCCAGTCCAAGACTGAGAGTGCAAGTTTCAAGTCTTTGTAAGTGCGGACATTGGAACAAGCATCACCTAAGCGGTCTTTTACCGTATGCAGTACATTGACGACATCTTGGTTTGATAACGTTTTCTTTACCCCACATTTTGAGAAAAGATTTTGGTAAGTCAAGTAAGCGGGTGGAACTTTTTTAGTAAAGGAGCTTAAATCCAAACCTTCAGGATAGGACAAAACAATTTCATCTGGGTAGGAAAAACTATCTCCATTCCAAATCATGACTTCCGAAAGAAGATCATCATGCAGCTGGCAAAGGTTATCTTGTATGTACTTGTAAATATTATGAAGTTTCCTTTCAAGAGAGTACTGATCCATCTGAGAATATTTTTGACTGAGGACGTAAAGGCTTTCAATCACTTTTGCAGAAGGTGGTGGTTTGCATAAGCCAAGGCGTGTACTTGCCTCTTTCCTAAAATCTTCAGTTAGAGACATTGAAAATTCCACTATGTCACGGTAGGCAACGTCTCTGAGGTTTTCTGGTTCACCAAAAACCAACTGTGAGTTGTGATTTTCAGCTGGGACCCAGGAAAGGTTGCAGAGCCTCTTTAAGTTGCCTGGAGTAATCTGAGACAAAACCGCTGTTTCATTGCAAACCACTATGAGCGCTTTGGCCTTTCTTAAGGAGCTCTGGCCCTTTTCTTTCCTCTTGCTACTTAAAGTTTCAGCAATCTGCAAAACATCATCGGGTGTAATTTTGTGGATCGAGTCTTTAATCCCCAATTGCTTCAGTGATGTTAAAATCAAATCTTCCCGAAAGTTTGAAGGGGGAAAATGATGTGTGTCAAACAGTTCTTTCAGTATGTCCACGTTTGGATCAAAGAGAGAAGACGGTTGTTTGAGGCTGCCATCGCACGGAATAAAGCTAAGGCTTCTGCAGAGGTTCCTCAGCTGGTCATTCTGGGTAAATAGCACATGTCCATTTCTCAAGATCCACAACATTGTCTTCTCAATTTCAGCTGGATAAGCAGAGTAGCTACCATTTTGGATGGCTTTTGCCATCAGTAGAGCCACATCGTTTGCATTGAGCAATCTGATTTGCATTAGTTGAAGAAGCCTTCGGTCTGAAGCATCTCTGCATTTTATTAACACATCTGGAAACATCAGGCTGTCCGGGACAATGGGGACTGTGTCCTTGTCTACGGCTGCTAAGTGGACAGCAGCCACCAGTTTTGAGGACGGGGCCGTAATACAAGGGGCGCTACAGAAGATTGGCAGCTTGTACAGAATTTCCAGCTCTGGAAACGTGAATGAGTAGGCCTGAGAAAGGACTTCACAAAACAGCTTTATATGTTCTTTAGGGGCATCTGTAAGTACCCTTGTAACCTGATCCAGGTTTAAATGTGACAAAGTTTTCAGAATGTTATTTGGCGTTGGTACTAAGATGTACACATGCAAGTTTTTGTGCCACAGCCAAGAATTCTCTTCCTGCATGATGGTGCAACCAGCTTTCTCCAGTAACTTGGAGGTACAGTCATCCAAGAGGTGCCCGTCTTGTTTTTTCAGAAGCAACGTTGTTTTCTTTTTCAGCCGCGCAAGTTGAATATTTGATGACTTTTCTGTGACTTTATCTAGTGGCACAATCGGTTGGTTCTCAAAGTGATGCAGACTGGAATATCTTTGGAGGAAGGTCCAGAGAGTATTGATCCATTGTACCGGTGGACTGTCCCGGTCTTGGGGGTTCCAGTTCACAATGTCAAGATGGTTTCTCCACCTCTGAGGAAGAGCTTCATGTAGTTTTCCAAGAACCATGTCTTCATTTAAGCACAGAAGATTCTTGAACATTTCTAAAGCAGAAATAAATTAAGTAAAAGAAGTTTAATTTTGCGGAAAATACAGAGGATTGAAACAAACCCAATACAACTGTAGTTGTGCCTTAAAACGCATCTAAACCCATATACAAAATTATATTTCAGGTTACCAGTTTTTAGATGCAGTGACTGTATACGTTTTTGTTTTTCAGGTTTTTTAACTCCTTTCAGTTAAAAAAAAATGAAACAAGAAACTCTGCACCATAAAGATTATTCCTCTCGAACATTGCCAATGTTGCACCCTGAACCCTATTAAAGTCTATGTGACTCGAACTTGAAATGTCAAAAGTACCCATTTTGAAGGCTTATGTGCAAGATATTGCCCATAAAAAGGACACGGGGACCTGGGTACTGCCCTGAGGGACATGCAAACACATTTTGGGCCTGGTATGGATTTTAAGGAATGCAAAAATGTTTTTAAAAAATGGCGTGGGGTCCCCCCCAAAATCCATACCAGATTCTTATCCGAGCATGCAGCCCGGCAGGTCCTGAACCATACATACCACATGCCCTCAACAAGGGGGGTGCTTTGGGGTGCCCCCCACCATAAAGCAACTTCTCCCCATGTTAATGAGGACAAGGGCCTTTCCCGACAACCCTGGGCTGTTGTTGTGGGGGTCTGCGGGCAGGGGGCTTATCGGGACTTGGAACTTGGAACCCCCCCCATGTGAATGAGTATAGGGTACTTGGGACCCTTTTTTTATTTTATTTTATTTTTAATAAAGGACTTCTCAAAAACTGTGTTTTTTATTTCATTTTGACACTTTTTTTGGTGAATGGATAGGGGTGCCCCCTACTCACATAGGGGGGCCAAGATCTGGGCCCCCCCCCCGTTAAATATGGCTTCCAAATCATGATAAGCCCCCTGCCTGCAGACCCCCACAGCCACAGTCCCCCCTGCCCCAAAGCACCCACACTCACTCGTCCACCCCTTTCCTGACCTGCATGCCTGGTTAAGGGTCTGGTAAGGATTTTGGGGGGGACCCCATACCAATTTGTTTACATTTTGGTGTGGGGGATTCCCCTCAAAATTCATACCAGACCCTAAGGGCCTGGTGTGGATTGATGAGGGGGGGGTACTCCCACACCATCAGGAAGGCTGTAAGGGGACCCATGATTTCTAACAGCAGTCCTGGTCATTGCTGGGGGGGGGGGATCTAGTGTGCCTGGGGTGGGGTCTGTTGTTGCTGGCTTGGATCTATTGTTGCTAGGGTGGGGGTCTATTGTTGCTGGCTGCAGGGGATCTATTTTACTGCTTTTTTTTTTGTAAATGCGTGTGTGAATGGAGACTGAGAGATAAGCAGGAGAAATGTAACTGAAAAGAGGGCAGCACAGGAAGTTATCAGCTTACAAGATTTTTGGCAGGATCGACAGGCATATTTTTGAACATACAGTATATAACAAAACCTTCTAATAGTATATTTTTGTAAAAAAATTAAGCAAAATAAGAAGTTCAGTGTTAAGGTTTCCCTACTATCTGGGTTATATTTATGACGTTAAGGATCTAACATTCACTAAACATTCGCTGCAGGTGTATCTATCTGGTGCATGTGTTTTCGGTGACAGCGATTGATTCACCACCAGTGAATGTTTTTGAAAGTCGCAATCATGGGTTTTTTTTTTTTTTTTTAATAAATATACAAATTTATATCAAGGTATCTAAGCAGGATGAATGCACTTACTTGCTTTTCCAATCTTTGAGAAGAATGTGCGTAAATCTTCCGGTAAATCTTCAGGAATAAATCGATCTGCCAGTCCAGGCAGTAAAATTCTGGAAGACATGGCGTCAAGCGGAATACGTTTTTTAAACCTCTCAAATTTTGCAACTTTGACACGTGTTTGTAAAACTCTACATAATAACGCAACGACTTCATTTTGCTTTTTTTGTTTTCTGGACAAATTTTGGATTTTCATTTGGTGGTAAATGGATATCTCTGAACTTCAGTTTTATTATCAAAGGAAAAAAAATATATACATATATATATATATATATATATATATATATATATATATATATATATATATATATATATATATATTTTTTTTTTTTTTTTAATATAGCTGTATATTTCTTGTTATTCACACAACCTACCACCAAAGAACAGCCCAAAATAACTTCTCCTGCTGTTGGTGATTGCAGTAATATCACATATTTGAATATTAGTTGTTGTTTGTACCCGTAAGTAAAGCCCAGATATCAATAGTGCACATTTTGCTTTATTTTTTTTATCCTACCTAAAACACACCGACACTGATACTAATTTTAAAAATGCAGCTTTTTAAATAAAACCCTACCTAAAATATGCTGACCCTGACCTTTGACCCTAGCCTTGACCTCTGACACTGACTTAGACCAAACCTTGATCTATTCTTGTTTTTTTAAATGTATATATATATATATTTATTTATTTTTTACACGCTTTTGTTTGTTTACACCAGGGGACTCCAAACTTTCTAAACAAAGGGCAAGTTTACTGTCCTTCAGATTTTAGGGGGGGGGCAGACTAGGGCTAGTGGGAGAAGAAAATGTCCTGGTGTCCAGTGGGAGTGAACAATCCCTATCATTGGTGTCAGCAGGAGCAATATTGCCCCATCATTAGAGTCAGTGGGAGGAATAGTCCCCCATCATTGGTGTCAGTGGGAGGAATAGTGCCCCATTGTGGTGTCAGTGGGATGAATAGTGTCCCATCTTTGGTGTCAGTGGGAGGAATAGTGCCCCATCACTGGTGTCAATGGGGGGGAATAGTGCCCCGTCATTGGTATCAGTGGGAGGAATAGTGTCCTGTCATTGGTGTCAGTGGGAGGAATAGTGCCCCGTCATTGGTGTCAGTGGGAGTAATAGTGCCCCATCATTGGTGTCAGTGGGAGTAATAGTGCCCCGTCATTGGTGTCAGTGGGAGGAATAGTGCCCCGTCATTGGTATCAGTGGGAGGAATAGTGTCCCATCGGTAATGTCAGTCAGGGCCGGACTTTCCATTGGGCTTGACGGGGCTCAAGCCCATAGGCTCCGGCCAATAGGGGGCCCCGCCGGCCCCGCCCGTTCCAAAAGCCTCCGAGAGCCGCTGAGAGCGGCCAAAAGCCGTCTATGTATCTCGGCGGTGCCATTTTTAAACTGAAAGGCTGCAATGACACTGAAAAGGCTGCAGATGGACACTGATAAGGCTGCATTGATGGGCATTTAAATGTAAGTAATGTTTTCTTAAACTTCCCTCCTAAAAGTTTTTTTCCTTAAAATCCCCTCCTAAACTTGGAGTGGGTGTTATACGCCGATAAATACGGTAATTATCATTTTATCCATTTTTATTGCTTTTATTATTCGTGGACCCAGGACGAATACCAATACAGTATCCCCCACTTATACGCTTATATATTATCTACTTTTGTGAGTAGCCATTTGGCTGTTTTGTCTTGTCCAATTAAACAGAAGTTCTTTAATACTGCACTGAGTCTGGTGCACCTTGTCCTTTTCTATTTCTGTTTTATAGAGCTGTGCTTATGTATAGAAGGGTAGGGCCCGAAAGTGACTCAAGCCCAGGGGCCCACACCACCCTAAGTCCTGCCCTGATGTCAGTGGAAAGAGTTCAACCTCCCCATTGGTGTCAGTGGGAGGAATAGTGCCCCATCATTGGTGTCAGTGGGAGGAATGGTGCTCCATCATTAGTGTCAGTGGGAGGAATAGTGCCCCATCATTGGTATCAGTGGAAGGAATAGTGCCCCATCATTGGTGTCTGTAGGAGGAATGGTGCCCGATCGTTGGCGTCAGTGGGAGGAATAATACCCCATCAGTGAGGTCAGTGGAAGTAGTTCTGCCCCGCACCAGTGTGAACCCGGCTCGCAAGGTGTCAAATATCAGACAATACAGTGCAGCCTTCATTGGTGTTTAGGGTGCTGTGTAGATCAACAAAATCAGGACTGGTAATCTTCTGAAAAAATGTATTAAAGATCCATTCCAAACTTGGTACTCGTTTCCCCTATTAAAAGCTGGAAAAAAAAACCTTTAAGCCTCATACACACGATAGGACTTTGTACAAACTTTCCCGTGGATTTTTGTACAAAGGGCGTTGGCCATAAGTTTGTATTGCATACACACGGCAGAACTTTTTCAGCCAACTTTCACCAAATCACGTGTTTTTTCAGCTCTTTACCACCACCCTTTGGTCAACTTCTGTATTGTCTGATATTGTGTCAATCTCGCCGCTTTTATCGGCGAGATTGACACCTTGCAAGCCGGGTTCACACTGGTGCGGGGATCCGACTTGGATCCCCACCAATGCCAAGCACAGTGTTTGGTATGAATCATGAGGGGGAAGTCCACGCCAAATTTTAAATAAAAAACTGGCATGGGTTCCCCTCCAGGGGCATACCAGGCCCTTAGGTCTGGTATGGATTTTAAGGGGAACCCCCTACGCCGGAAAAACAGCATGGGGTCCCCCCCAAAATCCATACCAGACCCTTATCCGAGCACACAGCCCGACCGGTCAGGAAAGGGGGTGGGGACGAGCGAGCGCCCCCCCTCCTGAACCGTACGAGGCCGCATGCCCTCAACATGGGGTGGGTGCTTTGGGGGAGGGGGGCACCCTGCGGCCACCCCTTCCCCCAAAGCACCTTGTCCCTATGTTGATGAGGACAAGGGCCTATTCCCGACAACCCTGGCTGTTGGTTGTCGGGGTCTGCGTGCGGGGGCGGCTTATCGGAATCCGGGAGCCCCCTTCAATAAGGGGTCCCCCAGATCTCGGCCCCCCACCCTATGTGAATGAGTATGGGGTACATCGTACCCCTACCTATTCACCTAGGGAAAAAAGTGTCAATAAAAAAAAAAAAAAACACTACACAGGTTTCGGGGGTCTTCTTCCGACTTCTCCGCTCTCTCCGGCCTCTTCTCCTGGTGTGCGGTTCTTCTCCCGCTCTCCGGCCTCTTCTCCCGGTGTCCAGTTCTTCTCCCAGTCTCCGGATCTTCTGCCGGGCTCCTCCGCTATCTTCTGCTCTTTTGCCGCTCTTTTGCTAGCGGTGGCCTGGTCTTCTCCGCTGTCCTGTTCCTTCTTCCGATGTTGATACAACGCTCTCTCCCACTGTAATGCTGTGTGAGCTGTGCGCGAAGACTTATATAGGCATGGTGCGTGGTCACCGGGTGATGTCACCCAGTGACCCAGCCCTGTTATGGCGTCACAGTCCCGGGGCATGACATCACCTAGTGACCACGCCCCATGCCTATATAAGTCATCGCGCACCGCTCACACAGCATTACAGCGGGAGAGAGAGTCGTGTCAACATCAGAAGAAGAGAAGAAAGAACAAGACGGCGGAGAAGACCGGGCCACCGCTAGCAAAAGAGTGGCAAAAGAGCAGAAGATAGCGGAGGAGCCCAGCAGAAGATCCGGAGAGCGGGAGAAGAACCGACACCGGGAGAAGAGGCCGTCGAGAGCGGAGAAGTCGGAAGAAGACCCCCGAAGTCGGAAGAGGACCCCCGGAACTGCCTAATAAATTACTTTAGAAACCTGTGTAGTGTGTTTTTTTATTGACACTTTTTTCCCTAGGTGAATGGGTAGGGGTACGATGTACCCCATACTAATTCACATAGGGTGGGGGGCCGGGATCTTGGGGCCCCCTTATTAAAGGTGGCTCCTGGATTCCGATAAGCCCCTCGTTCACAGACCCCGACAACCAATGGCCGGGGTTGTCGGGAAGAGGCCCTTGTCCTCATCAACATGGGGACAAGGTGCTTTGGGGTGGGGGGGCTGCAGGGTGCCCCCCTCCCCCAAAGTGCCCACCCCCCATGTTGAGGGCATGTGGCCTGGTACGGTTCAGGAGGGGGGGGGGCGCTCGCTCGTCCCCACCCCCTTTCCTGACCGGCCGGGCTGTGTGCTCGGATAAGGGTCTGGTATGGATTTTGGGGGGGACCCCCACGCCGTTTTTTCAGCGTAGGGGGTTCCCCTTAAGATCCATACCAGACCTAAGAGCCTGGTATGCTCCCAGAGGGGAATTCCCTCTCTCGCTCGCTGCAATAGGAAAATGTGCTTTTCCTATTGCAGCCAGCGCGAGATGTACAGTACCCTGTCGCCGAGAACCAGCGCGATAGTATCGCGCTGGAAACATTCTCGCGGCTGCGTACTGTAGTCTGTACAAAAGTCCGATGGTTTTGTGTACACACGATCAGACTTTGCTCCATCTGACTTTTTTTGCCGAAAAGTTTGTGCATTCGCACAGCAAACAAAAGTCCGCTGAAAACAGAAAAAGTTTGTCCGATGGAGCGTACACACGGTCGGATGTTGACCCAAAACAGCTAATTTGCAAGTTTGTTGTCAAAAAGTCTGATCGGGTGTACGGGCCTTTAGACTGCATCTTATGGTTTGGAGCTCTTATTCACCCTTTGCTTCAATAATAGAAACCCGACAAGATGTTTGGGTCCTTCACCACATCATCCAAAACGAGGATATGACTTTAGCTCGATTTCCAATTCACACAGGCTACCCTAGATCAGTGGTCTCCAAACTACGGCCCTTTGCTTGGCTTTATCCGGCCCTTGGGGTACTAGTCCTCCCACTGATACAAGACACTATTTTGCCAACTGACACCAACAATGTGGCACCGTTTCTCCCACTGACATCAACCATGGGGCACCATTTCCCTCACTGACACCAACAATGGGGCACCATACCTCCCACTGACACCAACAATGGAGCACTATTCCTCCCATTGAGGTGAGACACTATTCTTCCAACTGGCATCAACAGCCGGGCACCATTTTTCCCATTGACATCTACCATGAGGCACCATTCCTCCCACTAATACCAATGATGGGCCACTATTCCTCCCCCTAATACCTAATGTTGGGATGTTTACTCCCACTGATGCCAAGAAAATTTCCACTCCCACTGGTCACAGTCCAGTCCCACTTAAAGTCTGATGGACAACAAACTGGCCCTTTGTTTAGAAAGTTTGGAGACCCCTGCCCTAAAGTATGGCACCACAGAAGTGACGATCACAAAAAAAAAATCTACACTTTGTTTCAGATATAATTATTATAAGTTAGTAACATTTATATTTCCCCATAGCAAGGCATTTTAGCACTCTATGGCTGGCTCACCTTGGGAAGTCTTTGCTGTCAATGTAGACCATGCCATTGCGTTCTGTGCTCTGGAAACTTGTGAATTTTTCATCTGCCAATGGCAACAGCTGAAGGTTGAGTAACTCGTTGTACCGTCCATCGCTGATGGTATACTTCAGGAGCATTATTTTATTTTCACGAGAGACCCCGTGCCAGCCATCTTTGTGTAAGAATTGTCTCACCAGAGAAGGAGAAACACTGCCCAGTTCTGTAGCTAACTGCAGAGTTGAATAGACATGCCTGGGGACTTTTACAAGTGGAGCCCCCAACAACAGAAGAACTTCCTCTAAGCATGCAGAGAGTTTGGCCTCAAAATCTCTTTCCAGTAGAAAAACAGCTTCATAGCCAGTTATCCAACAGGATTGGTCAGCCATCTGGAATACTCTTACCTTCATCAGTGTTTCAGCCATTTGTCTGGTAAGTTTATGCCATATCTTTTTGTGTTGAGTCCTTTCTGGGTCTGGCCAGATTTTGTAAATGACATCAGCTGATATTTTGGACAACTTGACCAAGGACACCGTATTACAGACCGCATATTTATAGAGTAGAGGCAGAACTTGTTCCACCAAAATATGGTTCCACTTAGCAGCCTCGTCATGTTGCTGGTCTATTTCTGGCCACTTTAGGCTTCTCCTGTCGTCAGTAAGGTCGAAACAACCATTGATAATCAATGGTAGACCTGTTCTGTTTTCCTCTTTGTCTGGAAGTGGCAATATGCAACTTAAGCGGCCACCATACAAGTCCATGCAGGCCTCAGATAAGGGATAGGCCAAGTCAAGTGCTGGTTTGTTGCAGAGTTTGTTGCTCAGTTCTGTCAAGTCTGGAAATACATTTCCTTGAATGGTACTGGAGATCACAAACCACTTACTGACTTCTTTTTCTCCTCCAAACCGCTTCAGAGTAGTAGCCTTAATAAGTGTCTTAATGTCTAAATCAGCTGACTTGTTCTCAAAACTCTCTTCGGTAGACACCTCAACAGTAAGGAGAGTGGTCAACGCTCCCCTACGGTCAATATTCTTGAGAGCTACTCTAGTAACATGGCGAAGGAAGAGGAGGCTGATGCTAGCGTCCCTGACGAAAGACTCAAAGAGCTCCTGAACCCTCTCAGAGTCGTAGATATTATCAGAAATTTCAGAAGGATCGAGTCGCAGAGGAAAGCGAAAGAGAGTTCCATTGAAGTGACCAGAGTTGAGAATCTCCTCCCAATGCCCTAAGCCTAGCGCCTCCAGGGCTTTTTGGAAAGGTTGGAACTGGTCAGAAAATTTCTCAAAGTCTTGTCTTTCTTTTTCTAAGTTCCATAGGCATCCTCCTCTGCGAAAAATCTGTTCCTGTGGATCCAGAAACCCAATATTTTTGCTGCTAAAGATTGCTGGGTAATCTGTGCATTAAAGAAAACAACACATAAGAAGCTTTGCCAAGAGGATTTACAAATACAAGACAATTAACAATTTAATGTAAGCAGTCATAACCTTCATTAATCCCAGGTTCACCGGTAGCACTAGACTCTTTCTTTCTCTGATCTACACCAGGGAAACCACTCCATGCGGTCTTAGGGCCTACTCACTGTCTCTGGGTGCTAGCTCAATGGGGCCTGTATTTCCCCACTACATTACATTAAACAAAAAATTGCCACATTTCAGTCACTTTATTTCCTCTTCAACTTCACAAAACTTTATTGCTGTTTTGAGGAATATACAGCAAACCGAGGCACATCTCTCTCCATCAGACCTTGCTCCCATTCCTTGGACGTGTTTCACCCCAAATAGGGCTTAATCATAAAAGTCTCCAAGGTCACCCCATTTTGAGCGAAATACATTAAAGGAGTAGGAACAGTGGTTAGCGGAGAACTATGTTCTTTAGTTTGCTGCAAAATAATAAAAATAATAATAAAATAATAAACAAATGCAATGGAGGTGTGACTTTTTGTATTGAAATCTCCAATCCACATGGTTTTACAGTTTCGGAAAATGTCTGGTAGCTCTTCTTTGTAAGTGGAAGTCCTTAGTCTTCCATGTTAAATCACTCAGCCTTGAAGACAGAAAAAATATTGTGAATGTAGAGCATTCTGAGCTTCCCCATGAGGGGGTACCACTTCTGCAACCTGCATTCACTGCCCTCTGCATCAGTGAGGACCTTCCAGTCCAGAGAAGAGGCAAAGAGGAAAAGAAGAAGAGGATCCTCTGGCATCATGTGACCATGCTGTAGACTGTGAAGAAAGATAGGTAATGTGAGTGTCACGGACCTGTCAGCATCAGACGGGGACATATGCGTGTGTGCATGCGCCTGCGCACCCCTGCTCAAACTGTGCAACAATGTACATCTACTGCTGTGCATCAGCGTGTCCCGTGGGTGCGCGACAGTGCTGCCGTGCACGCGCGTGCGCGTTAAAGTTGTTTGGCGCCACTGAACGCATAAAGGACTTTCAGCTGCACTGGCGCGCTGCTGCTTCGTCTTCAGCTTCTGTGAACTATTACCTGCTCCTGATTGATTATCTGCAATACTGACCCGGCTTTGTCTGACCATCCTTCTCTCTCCAATCCGACCCGGCTTGCCTGACCTTGCTACTACTTCTGCCAGTTACCCGTTGCCGACCTCTGCCTGTTAACCGACTCTGCTTTTGCCTGCTGTTTCCACCTGCCGTGATTACCTGCCAACCCGGACTGTCTGACCCTTCTTGTGCCTACCGTTAGCTCCGCGTGCTGCTGCACCTTCAGCTCCAGTTCCAGTGACCACTGCACCTGCACCTGCCAGCGCTTCAGTCTACTGTCCTCCGCTGACCGCATTCACCTGCCATCCCTGGAGGGATCTCTACTCTGCACCAGCACCAGAGGCTTCTACTTCAACAGGCACTCCTACCCCACTGTGCTCACGAGACCACTGTCCCCACTCCAGTGGCTCCTGAACCAGCGTTGTATGAGTGGTCTCCTCCTACAAGTCAGGCTCTACTACCAGGTACCTAACAGTGAGTGAGTGTGAACTCAGCCTTAATATGTTCGGTTACAAAGAAATGTGCAAAGGTGTCCATGAATTCATACCAATGTGCCTGTATGTGAACTTTGGAGGACAATCTATGAAATATTTCCTAAATGTTCCAGCTGAGCGCACATAAACGAAGGACTCTTTGTGGCCAAAATGACCCTCCGGCTGACCTGTAATGTGGTAGACTGAGTTAAACCCGAGTCCAAATCTTCCAACGGTGTCGGGATCTTTGCGCTTGATGCTGTTTCCGGGTTTCTGGATCCCCTCCCAGTCTTGATCGGTAAAGATCTCGTTGTTGTAGGCCAGAAGAGCCGGGCCTGAGGGAGGAAAACAATACATGAAAAAGAATACAAAAAGGCAATAGATGAATTATCTGAACATCTGACATTCTAAAACTGGAGAGTGCAACATCTGGTGCAGCTCTGCAGAGAAACCAATCAGCTTCCAGGTTTTAATGTCAAAGCTTAATTGAAAAAGCTGAAGTTAGGAGCTGATTGGCTGCCATGCGGAACTTTACCAGATTCTGAGTTCTCCAGTTTTAGTAAATCTCCCCCTTTAGCTCTTGTTCCTAATGCCAATATGTTGCAATCTACTTTTAAAATAACAGAAAAAAAACTTGAGAAAAGTTGAAAAACATCAAACCTTCCACCCAGTTTCTGCTCATGGCATTTAGAAGGAGAATGACGTCAATATCCTCTGGTGAGATCCCGGGAATGCCGAATCTCCAAATCTTATGAAGAAGCTCCAGGATTGCCTTCTCTTGAGATTTGGGATCCTCATCAGTCCCAGGATCTCACCAGAAGGAAGGTTTTAGTTACGCCACTGATCTAAACATCACTCTTCCGTAGGTGCCAAGGGAAGAACTGGGTATAAGGTTACTATTTCGTTTATTCTTCCCACGTACTGTAGTTTGATTTTTTTAAAGCGTGGAGAATTTTTTTTTTTTTTAATTAAAGTGATACTAAACATACAGTATTTAATTTACAGTACATTGTCCCTTCCCTTTCTGTATGTGAATGACGGCACTGTAATTATTTTAAATTAACCACTTCCCGCCCGCCATATAACAGAATGACATGCGCAAAGTGGTTAAGTTATCCTGACCGGACATCAGATGGAGGTCCAGCAGGATAAGCCGCGATGACCCGCCGCGATCATTGGTGTGGCGTGTCAGTCTGACACACCACATCACCGATCTCGGTAAAGAGCCTCTGAAGGTAGGCTCTTTACCATGTGATCAGCCGTGTCCAATCACAAACAGGAAGAGCCATGTATCAGCTTTTCCTCCACTAGCGCTGACAGACACGAGTAGAGGAGAGCCAATTGGCTGCTCTTCTGACAGGGGGGGGTCTGCGCTGATTATCAGCGCAGCCCCCCCAAGGGTGCCCACCCAGAACCACCAGGCATGCCACCCAGGGCCACCATGGATGCCACCCAGGGCAACCAGGGATGCAAGCCAGGACCACCAAGTATGCCCACCCAGGACCACCAGGGTCGACAATCAGTGCCCATTAGAGGTGCCAATCAGTGCCCATCAGTAATGCCTGCCAGTGCCTCCTCAACAGTGTTGCCTATCAGAGCCAGATATCAGTACAACCTATTAGTGCCCATCACTGCCACCCATCAGTGTCGCCCATCAATGCCTCATCATCAGTTCCCATCAGTGCCACCTCATTAGTGCCACCTCACCAGTGCCCATCAGTACAGCCTTATTGGTGCCAGTCAGTGAAGGAGAAGACATACTTATTTACAAAATTTTATAACAGAAACACATTTTTGGTCTTTTTTTATTTGTTTAGCGAAAAAAAAAAACCCCAGTGATGATCAAATACCACCAAAAGAAAACTCTATTTGTGCAAACAAAACGATACAAATTTAGTTTGGGTACAGTGTAGCATGACCGCGCAATTGTCATTCATAGTGTGACAGTGCTGAAAGCTGGAAATTGACCCGGGCAAGAAGGGGGTGAATGTGCCCGGTATTGAAGTGATTAAAAAAGAAGAATCGATCCCCATTGTGTTTAGCTGATTAGTGGGCATGGAGGAGGAGGAGGAAGGGAGTGGGCGATCATTGTGTATACACCCACATGTGTGATTCTATAGACACATGGGCTGCTCAGATGTGATAGAGAGGAAATGCTCAGCATAGAAACCCAATGAAAACTGAGCACGTGCAGAGCTGCCAACACTGCTCTGCAAAATCCCCAACTGCAATGGGGACATGGACAGAAAGGGGGAGATAGAGAGCAGCAGGATCAACCAGTTTTTTTTTGCAGAATACAGAGAATGAACCTCATAGTGACTGAGTAAGAACAGCATGGAATACACCATTTATTGTGTGTTTTTTGATGATGTGGGCCTAAGGCCTCATACACACGATCAGATTTTTCGTCAGGAATTGTGTGATGACAAGCCGTTGGCGGAAAATCTGACCATTTGTACGCTCCACCGCACAATTGTTGTTGGATTTTCCGCAGACAAATGTTGAATGGCATGCTTTAAAATTTTCCGCCAACAATTGTGTGTTGTCGGATCTTCCAATCGTGTGTACACAAGTCCGTCGGACAAAAGTCCAAAGTACAAACACGCATGCTCGGAAGCAATGCTCACCAATCACAACATTAGCAGAAGGTGCCCAAAGGGTGGCGCTAAAGAGCTGAAAAACCCACGTAGTTTTGTGTTTGTTGGCCGAAAATTGTGTGCCGTTTGTATGCAAGACAAATTCCTGGCCAACGCCCTTCCGACAAAAGTCCTACGCTTTGTCTGCGGAAAATCCGATCGTGTGTATGAGGCTTTAGTGTTACAATGTACAATGCTCATAGACCATAAAGTACTGAACACTGTACAATGTAACAATTATTTGAACACACATTGGGTTTTGCACAACAGCTTAATTTTTAAATTGAAGTGCGGGTAAATCTAGAGAAAGGTCACATCAGGAGTCTTCTGGAGAGATCCTGGGAATGCCAAGTCTCCAAAATCCCAAGACACTCCAGGAGTAGGATCTCACCAGAAGGATCGTGATGTCACCACTCAATGGCATTGTCCAAATATGAACACGTGACTATATTAGGTCAATGATGTCACAAGCATCCCCGCCCCAAATTTACATACTGCCATGGGTGGGGAATTCTCTAGCTGCAGCTGATTGGGTGCCGATTTGGCGGCAGTCATGGCTTCCTTCATGCTTCAGTCAGAACCCAAGTTCAGGTCAAACCCGTGCTCATCCCTTCAACCCCCTCAACCCCACACTCTATCTAAAACCAAAAGAAAAAATTGGGGTTGGAGTCAAGATTTTAAAAAGTTAAAGTATCACTATCAGAACAGTAATAAGAGGGAAATCTTCCAATGGGGACACTAGTTCTAGGATTCGCTTGAAGGGATTTCTTCTCACTTCCTATTTGACTATGGGACAGGAAGTGAATGGAAATCTCCTCAATGGGGACACATGACAAAAATAACCTGACAGAGGTTATAACCCTCCCTTACTCTATCCAAAACGAAAAAAAAGTTTTACCATTAGTTCTAAATTAAAGTAAAATAATGTTTTACCTTGGACAACATGGAGGTCTTTGGAATGTAAAGTATCTGTTCCGTATTGTCTTTCATCATAAACAAAAATGATTTCAGTCGCTTTAGCATCATCGGCGTTCTGAATCAGTTCCTGAAAGTGTATAAAAAATATATTGTTTTTACATTGCAGTTTTTGTTTTTCTAAGTCCTCCCTGTATTGCCTGTTGTTCCTGCCAGTAGATCCATTATTTTCCCCTTCCTGTCCTAGGGTGACAAAACTGTTTGTCCTGAAGTGAACTGACACAGCAGTGTTGTCCCCCTGTGGACGGGGAGTCTTGGATGGACCTGTAGATGGACCTGTACTGTAAATGGAAATGAAGATGGACATGAAGATGGACCTGTAGATGGACCTGTACTGTAGATGGACATGTAGATGGACCTGTACTGTAGATGGACCTGCACTGTAGATGGACATGTAGATGAACCTGTACTGTAGATGGACCTGTACTGTTGATGGACCTGTAGATGGATCTGTACTGTAGATTGACCTGTAGATGGACCTGTACTGTAGATTGACCTGTAGATGGACCTGTACTGTAGATGAACCTGTACTGTAGATGGACCTGTACTGTAGATGGACATGTAGATGAACCTGTACTGTAGATGGACATGTAGATGGACCTGTACTGTAGATGGACATGTAGATGGACCTGTACTGTAGATGGACCTGTACTGTAGATGGGCCTGTACTGTAGATTGACCTGTAGATGGACCTGTACTGTAGATGGACCTGTACTGTAAATGGACATGTAGATGGACCTGTACTGTAGATGGACCTGTACTGTAGATGGGCCTGTACTGTAGATTGACCTGTAGATGGACCTGTACTGTAGATGGACATGTAGATGGACCTGTACTGTAGATGGACATGTAGATGGACCTGTACTGTAGATGGACATGTAGATGGACCTGTACTGTAGATGGACATGTAGATAGACCTGTACTGTAGATGGTCATGTAGATGGACCTGTACTGTAGATGGACCTGTACTGTAAATGGACATGTAGATGGACCTGTACTGTAGATGGACCTGTACTGTAGATGGGCCTGTACTGTAGATTGACCTGTAGATGGACCTGTACTGTAGATGGACCTGTACTGTAGATGGACATGTAGATGGACCTGTACTGTAGATGGACATGTAGATGGACCTGTACTGTAGATGGACCTGCACTGTAGATGGACATGTAGATGAACATGTAGATGGACCTGTACTGTAGATGGACATGTAGATGGACCTGTACTGTAGATGGACATGTAGATGGACCTGTACTGTAGATGGACATGTAGATGGACCTGTACTGTAGATGGACATGTAGATAGACCTGTACTGTAGATGGTCATGTAGATGGACCTGTACTGTAGATGGTCATGTAGATGGACCTGTACTGTAGATGGACATGTACTGTAGATGGACATGTAGATGGAGTGATCAGTATTTGAAAGCCAGGCAGTTAGCATTTTCAGAAGGAAAGGCCAGAACTAGATTTCTTTTACCGACAATTGTGACCGTCTCACATCTGAGCACAATAGAAGAATACACAGTGGGAGGGGCGAGCTCAGGGGCCCAGTACAAGGCTGATAGGGTCATATAAGGAATATAAGGAATAAAACAACAAAAGTATAAGAAAAACAAAAAAAGCAGGCTGACCCCAACACTAAACCATCAACCCAACTGTACCCTAACATTTAACCCTCGCCCCAACTATACCCTAACATTTCAACCTCCTGACCCTGACTGTATCCAAACACTTAAACCTCACCCCACCTGTGACCTAAAACTTACACTCACTCCGCCTAACCCTAACACTTACCTTTCATCTACCTGGACCCAAAAACCTTCACCCCACCTGTACCCTAACACTTAACACTCACGCCAGGTGTACCCTAACACTTACCCCCTCATACCCTAATGCTTAACCCTCACCCCACCTGTACCCTAACATTTAACACTTGCCCCATGTGTTTCCTAACACTTACCCTTAGGGTACACCTGGCGTGAGTGTATAGTATAAGGTTAAATGTTAGGAAACACATGGGGCAAATATTAAATGTTAGGGTACAGGTGGGGTGAGGGTTAAGCATTAGGGTATGAGGGGGTAAGTGTTAGGGTACACCTGGCGTGAGTGCATAGTATAACACTTACCCCCTCATACCCTAATGCTTAACCCTCATCCCACCTGTACCCCAAAATTTAACACTTGCCCCATGTGTTTCCTAACACTTACCCTTATACTTAACACTCACTCCAACTGTACCTTAACACTAGCCCCACCTATACCCTAACACTTGCCTTTCATCTACCTGGACCCAAAAACCTAATCCTTACCCGACCCGTACCTTAACACTTAACTCTATCCCCATGTGTGCCCTAACACTTACCCCCTCATAACCTTATACTTAACTCTCATACCGCATGTACCCTAACACGTAACACTCTCCCCATCTGTACCTTAACACTTACCCCACCTATACCCTAAACACTTACCTTTTATCTACCTGGACCCAAAAACCTAATTCTGACCCCACCCGTACCTTAACACTTAACACTCACTCCAGGTGGTTTAAAAGTTACCCCTAATGCCCAAATACTTACCCTTACTCCACCTGTACCTTAACACGTGTCCCACCTATACCCTAACACTTACCTTTCATCTACTTGGACCCAAAAACTTCATGCTCATCCCACCTGTACCCTAACACTTAAAAATAGCCCCACCTGTACCCTAACAGTTGTCTCACTCACCTCTGCTGTACCCCAAATCTTAAACCAATCCCTGGGTCTCAAGTTTATAGTTTATAGAGAGTGGGAAAGGGATAGCACCCTCATCAGGATTTCCCTATGATCTAGGACCCAGAGGCGGCTCTCTAATTAGGCAAATTAGGCGGTCGCCTAAGGCCTCGCACTCACAGGGGCCTCGCGGCCTCCTAATTTGCCTGTTCTCAATCACTGAAGTTGACACCGGCGGCTCCGCCTACCCCCACTGGGACTCTGTGGCTTAGGAGCTGACGGACAAATCAGATACTGCCCGCAGCCTGTGGAATAGCGGCTTCATCACGGAGTGTCCCAGTCCGTGGGGCCTCATGTGTAAGTTTTGCCTAAGGCCTCACAAAGCCTAGAGCCGCCTCTGCTAGGACCCCGATGATCAGATTTCCTCACATTTCCTTTCCTCACAGCAAGCGAAGGGAAAAGCTTTTCGGGGAGGGGCGCAGATTGCAAGAAAACACTGGAAAGGACTACAGCCTCTGTCAGGTTTTTATTACTGTCTGTAGCTTCCTGCCCTGATGATAACCCCATATCCCCCAATTGTATCCCGGTGTCACAGAGACAGGAAGTGAGGTGAAATCTCCCCAGCGGGGTCATGGACAGCATTAAAAGATTCAGTGACATATTTGTTGGGCTTTACGCAAAGCTTCGTTTTTTTTGCTGGACGCCATTGGTAGTTTTCGCTTTTGCCCCCAAAATTGTTCTTAAATTCAAAATGAAATCAGTTCACTTACTTTAAGGATCTGTCCCCCGTCCGGGTATTTTCGCAAAATATTCTGCAACTGGATCAGGAAGGGCGGGGCCCTCTGGAAGAAATCTGCAGAGAGATTTTGGGGGTGAATTTACTAAAGGCAAATAGACTGTGAACTCTGCAAAGGCAGCTGCTCCACAGCTTAGTAAATGAGGCAAAGTTTCACTTTACAAAGAATACCCAATCACATGCAAGGTAAAAAAAAAAAAACAGCATTTTTGCTTGCACAAGATTGGATGATGGAAGTCAGCAGAGCTTCTCCTCCTTTGCTAAGGTCTGGAGCAAGTGCTCTTGCAAAGTGCACAGCCTATTTGCCTTTAGTAAATCAAGCCAACTGTTTTTTTTTTACATTGTCCCTTCTATTTCCATATGTGGATGATGGATCTGTAATTATTTTAATAATAAAAAAAATAAAAAACAGCATATTTGCTTGCACATAATTGGACGGCGGAAGTCAGCAGAGCTTCCCCTCGTTTGCTAAGCTCTGGAGCAACCGCAAAGTGCGCAGCCTATTTGCCTTTAGTAAACCAGCCCCATTGTCTCATTCAATTTTGAGTTGCACAAATCATTTCCTGACATGTCACAACATTATAATGTTTCAGAAAAATCTCCACCTTTTATCATTTTAATATGAACATGTTACGCTGACCCTAAATTCATATAAAAATATCCATACATAATAAAAATTGTCATAAACTAAAAAAAAAATTTAAAAAAAAATCCCAATCTCATGACAAATAAGTGAAAATAGGCGTGCGCACAGGGTGTGCCAGGTGTGCCTGGGCACACCCTAATTACCCGGTGTGGTGTAGATTCCCCCCTGTTTAGACCCCTGATACTTCACCAAAGCCCCCTAACGGGTCTCCTAAAAAAAAATTGTTAAAAAAAAAAAAAAAAAATAGAACTACTGACACCATCAGTATATATAGTCAAGCACACACAAGCATATGTGTTTGAGATTTGGGGTGCACACCCTAATGCAATAGGCTGTGTACACCTATGCAAGTGAATAAAAAGTAAAAGAAAAACAAGAGGTGATAAATATCCAAAATGAGATGATGAGAACGTCTTGAAAGAAAGGTATGAAGTCCACCAGACTATAGTTTCCAGAAAGTCTTACCGGACAGCCACGACCTTCTCATCATGGGAAGGTCAGACAACGCCTCTGCCCCAAAGCGCTAATGAAAGTCCCTCCAGTTAATATCCTTCTATTGCTGAGGTAGTGCCATCATGAGGTTATATGATCATACCCAAGGGGAGAAAAGAATCCACATAGTGCTTACCAAAAAAAAAGAGTAGTTTGTTACTAAAAGAGTATCGCTCACGCTCAACATAAATCGGAATGCCATAAATAAAAAATACTCCTGCCAAATGGCTGCATGAAAACATCCGGTGGCGCAATGATGTCACAGCAGGCCCCCGCCCTACAGGGTTTGTCACAACTGACATCTTCCCCATTCGTGCCCCCCCCCCCCGGGAAGACGTCAGATGACAAACGAAATGTGTAGGGCGGAGCCTGCTGCGACGTCATCGAGCCACCGGATGTTTTCATGCAGCCATTTGGCAGACCGGCCGGAGTATTTTTTTTATGCCATTCCGATTTATGTTAAATGTGAGTGTTACTCTTTTTTTTTAATAAACTACAAACTTTATTGGTACACACTAGGTCAATTCTTTTCTCCCCTTGGGTATGATCGTATAACATTTATGATCGAGAGCGCATTGAGGTACCCCAGGTATGGAATGGCGATACCCCAGCAACAGAAGGACATTAACTGGAGGGACTTCCATTAGCCCTTTGGGGCAGAGGCGTTGTCTGACCTTCCTATAGAAGAAGGTCATGGCTGTCCGGTAAGCCTTTCTGGAAACTATAGTCTGGTGGACTTCATACCTTTCTTTCTAGACGCTCTCATCATCTCATTTTGGATATTTATCACCTCACTTTTTTGGACCTTTTTATTCACTTATTTGTCACGGTTGGGACTTTTATTCAGTTGTATTGACAGAAGGGGGACGGTGCCACTGGGTGGCGTAGCTGGGTGGCCCCGCCCCTTTGCCTATAGGAGAACTGTCAAAGCGCAGATCAGGCAGTCGGCGGGAGGCATTCCATGGTGTCATCTCTGAGTCGGCAGCTCAGCCCAGGAAGTAGATGGTAACTCAGATGATACCTGAACAAAGATGGTGCCATTACTTCTGGAGGGGGGACTACTGTGACCTATGTTAGAGATAATAAATACCTGGAAGGGTTACACTCAGCATGCATGAAGCGAAAGAAATATATCTGATGACAGGTCCACTTTAGGAAGTGTATCTCTTTTACAAAGGGTTTTATTGATAATCATAGCAATTTCACAGTTTAACAGTGTAGATAATGCATCATGAATAAACATAACAAAAAGTTTAGCATCTTATAAATAAAATAAGTATGCTAGTAAATCAAAGAAGAACAAAACAATAAGAATGTAACAGAGGTTGAAAACAGTCTTGAGAGGGAGGTTAAAGAAGAGCTAGGGGCAGAGATTGGTTGAGAAGGGAGGAGTAAAGAATAGGGGGAAAGGAGAGAAGAGGAAGAAAGGGGGAAGGGTGGGTCCTCGCGGTGAGGGAGCAAGAGTGCATTAAATCCGAAGAAGGGTGGTATCAAATCTGGTAGGTTTAGTATATTCGACCCATGGCCTCCATACCTTCAGGAACTTATCATGAGTGTCCGAAAGGACAGCAGTCAGCTTTTCATTAACCATTATATCGTCCATGCGATTTTTACCCGCCTCAAAACTTAGTGTCTGTGTCTTCCATGCCCTGGCTATCGTTAGTTTGGTTGCAGTAAAGAGATGCAGAGCCAGCTGGCGCTCCGGGCAAAGCAGCTCCGCAATTGGTTTGCAGAGAAGTGCCTCGAACGGATCCTTTTTGAGGTCAGCATGGAGTATGTTTCGGAGGAGGGAGTAAACTCTAATCCATAACCTGCGTACCCTCGGACAGGTCCACCAGATGTGCGTCATTGTGCCCTCCTGGGAGCACCCTCGGAAGCACAAGGGAGAGTAGGCTGGGATGAACCGGGCCAGTCTAGCAGGCGTGTAATACCACCTGTAAAGTATCTTATAGGCATTTTCTAAAAAGATGACATTCTTTGAGCATTTGGATATTGCTAAAGTCATGACCTGCCAATCCTCCGGATCGAGCTGTTTTCCTAGTTCCCTTTCCCATTGAAGGTGACAGGTCCGTATCGGTGGCTTTTTAGAGGTAATAATAGAGGAATAGATCAGTGATATTAAACCCGAGGTTTGGGGTCTTGCTCTGCAGAAGTTCTCGAAGGGGGTCAAAATATAAGGGGTCGGTTGAGATTTTATAAGCCCCTGGAGAAAGTGACGAATCTGTAGGTAGCTATAGTGTTCGCGTAACGGGATATCATGAGAGGAGCGTAGGGCCTCGAATGATATTATCCTGGTGGGGGTGAAAAAGGAGTGAATGGCCGTGAATCCGTTTGTCTTCCACCAGGAGAATTGCTGGGGGTTTTCGCAGCCTGGTGGGAACAATGGGCACTGGAGAAGTTGAAGTAGGGGTAGATGAGGAGAAATCAGGCCGGCCGAATACTTTACCGAGTCCCACATGCGAAGGGAATGGGCCATACATAGCCCTGTCACGAGAGGGCGATGTGTGGAAGGGAGCCAGGGCAATGAGGAGATTGGTGTTGGGTGTGAATCCACTAGGTCCATAGTGGCCCATAGCGGCATTTGGTGTTGTGCATGGAGTTGGGATAACGGGGCTATGTTTGCAGCTATATAGTAGGCTTGTAGGTTAGGGACTGAAAGTCCACCATTGATTCTGCGGGCATATAGTATTTGCTTATTTATTCTGGGGCGGGTAGAACCCCAGACAAATTTCAGGATTTTGCGCTGATGTATTCGTAGGATATGCGGCGGGATCGGGACCGGCAGGACTCTAAAGAAGTAGAGTAATTTCGGCAGGTATGTCATACGAATTGCCACGATCCTGCCGAACCAGGATAATGGGAGATGAGTCCAGGAGGACAACATGTCCGTCAGCTTCTTAAGTATAGGAGGAAAGTTTGCCTTATAGAGTCCCGCGTAGGTTGGGGTGAGCCGAATCCCCAGGTAGGGTAATGAGGTCAGCCATTGGAACGTGAAGGTGTTAATTAAGGTTATCAAGTCTGAGAACCGAAGATTAATTGACATGGCTTTTGATTTGGTGGGGTTAACGGACAAGCCAGAAAGGGAGGCAAAAGAGTCTAGTAAAGAGAACAGGTTAGGTAGGGTGATTCTAGGGTTTGTTAGGGTTAGGAGAATATCATCTGCGAACAGTGATATCTTATGGGGTGTCCCTGCTATCTCAACACCAGTTATGTCCGGGTGGGATCGGATCGCCTCTGCCAAAGGTTCCATGGCCAAAATAAATAGGAGTGGGGAGAGTGGGCATCCTTGCCGAGTCCCCCTCCTGATGGAAAATGGAACTGATTCAAAACCATAGTATTTGACCCTAGCCTGGGGGGAATCATATAGTGCCGTTACCCATTGCAAGAATGACGATCCGAAGCCATAGTGGCTGAGTACCTTTGTCAAGTAAGGCCAGGACAAAGTGTCAAAGGCCTTGTTCATGTCAAGAGACAGTAACATAGTTGCTATAGACCGGCTGTGGGCTGTGTGCTGAAGCTGTATTATACGTCTAATAGCGTCTCCTGCTTGTCTCCCCGGAACGAACCCCACCTGGTCCTTTTTGACCAGGCGTGGTAGGAAGGAGTTTAAACGATTGGCCAGGATCTTGGTCAGTATTTTAATGTCTACATTAATAAGTGAGATGGGCCTAAAATTGGTCCAAGACGTGTGGTCACGGTCGGGTTTTGGAATCATAACAATATTGGCAGTTAAAAGGTTAGGGGTGAGAGCATGGCCATCTTTTACTGCATTGAACATAGTCGTTAAATGGGGGGCTAAAACGTCTGCTAACTTCCTATAGTAAAGGGCCGTGAAGCCATCCGGGCCTGGACGTTTGCCTACTTTCAGTTCTTTTATACCCTGTAATACTTCCGTTAACTGAATATCTCGATCCATTAACGATGCGTGTGTGTCGGACAGCTTAGGCAATGTCAGTCCTGTCAGGAAGGATGTCAGGTCTTGAGTAGGAGGCTGAGTGGGGGCCTTGTAGAGGGTAGTGAGGCGGTACCTAAATTCTTCCAGCACTTTCAACGGGTTACCTGTGAGGACATTATGTCTCGTGCGGAGGGTGATAGGGTTGTGTTTCGGGGTAAAGGTGCGCAGCCTATTGGCCAGCATTGAGTTAGGTCTGTTGGCCTTGGCGTACCATTTCTGGCGGGCCCAGCGTAATGTGCGTTCTGCCTCTTCAGTGAGGCATAGGTCGAGTTCCGTACGCGCCCCATCTAATAGTTTACGGTTAGCCGGAGTAGGGGACTGTTTAAAAATTGTGGATAGGGATTCTAGGCGCGCTTCTAAAGATTTACGCATTGCTATGCGTTCTCGCTTGCTTTTTTTTCTGCCAGCTGAATTATATGCCCCCTGAGTACCGCTTAGTATGCTTCCCAGAGAGTCACCTCGGAGGAAACTGACCCAGTGTTATGCCTGAAATATTCCACTGAGGCTTGAGTAATGTCGGTGAGGACTTCCTTAAAAGATAAGAGAGAGTCATTCATAGTCCAAGGGGAATATTGGGGTTTGCTGAGCAGTGAGTGGCATATAACCAAAACAGGGTCGTGGTCTGTCCAAGGAGCTGCTAAAATGGAAGCAGATACAACCAGGGGGAGATGTTTCCTCAGAACAAACATATGGTCAATTCTGGAATGGGAATGATGAGGATGGGAGTAGTAGGTGTAGTCCTTGCCAATAGGATGTAGCTCCCTCCAGATATCTACCAGGTCACGACTTTGTAAAGAATGCGTGAATTGTTTTGCATCGGGTGATGGGGTTTTGTGTTCCGAGGGGTACTTATCCAGAGCAGGGTTCAGCGTAACATTGGAGTCTCCCGCTAAGAGGAGAGTGCCTCTCTGGTGGGATTGCAAGAGGGAGCAAATATGGGAGAGGAAGGGTCCCGGATTATTATTTGGAGCATAATATGTTAGGATGGTGACCTCCGTGTCCTGAATAGTGCCTTGTAGTAAAAGGTACCTACCATCTGGGTCAGCAATCTCTCTACTGCAACTGAAGGGGACCGACTTGTGTATAGCAATCAAAACGCCCTTCTGTTTAGTCGGGCCATTAGCCAGAAAAACTTGAGGGTACATGGCATCGAAGTACTTAGGACTAGAAGAAGATGAGAAATGAGTCTCCTGTAGGCATGCTATGTTCACTTTCTGTTGCTTAAGGTATTTGAAAACTTTAACCCTTTTCTGGGGGGAGTTCATTCCCTGCACATTCAGGGATAACCAATTAAGTGTCATGGTACATGGGAAGTTAGCCATAAAACTACTTTACTCACCCACCGTGAGGACCTGCAAAGGGGAAAAGGGAGGTAGAGAGGAAGTGAAACAAAGAAAAGAACAAGGTAGAAAGGCATACTGTAGTACATATAATAGCCAGTAAAAAATCTTAGCATATAGTACTGAAAAAGTATGAGTGCAACTGGTTGCGGGTCTAAAGGCCCACAGGGGGGTTGAATGTTGGTCGGGACTAATGTCCGAACCAAGAGCCAACTCATGGGGGGAGCAGTGATCCAACGGAACCGCTCGGCATTGATATATAGTAAAATTAACTTTAAATCTTTAAGCACAATACTTGGTGCACCACTTAAGGCACTAAAGGGGAACACAAATATCCTGAAATATGTGGTTGCCTTTCATTTTAGGTCTCTCTGTCGCCCCGGGCTCCCCTCCACTGTCGAGGGGGCCCGTGGCGAGCGAGGGGCCAAAATGTCATTTAGGTAGTCCCGCATGGCTACCCAATATTTAAAGAGGGAGAGGCAATCAATCTGAAGAAAAAAAAATAAAAAATAAAAATAACTAATAAAATAAAGTGCAACTCACAACACTAACAGGGTGAGAAAATATAACACCATTTTTTGAAACCCATCCGCCTCCCCGCAGGGACGGGAAACTGCTGTCAGCAGTCCGCAGCATAATGACAGCTGCTTGAGAGCTGAGGGAACCAACATGTTTGCGTCAAAAAAAAAAAAAAAAAAAAACCCTCGACAGAGCAGGAAAAAACAAAGTAGAATCTGTCGAAATTCTATTATCCCGCTGTGTAGCAGAGTGTGAGTGCACCCCGCTATGGAGGCGGCAATAAGCAGTCAGCTGAACACTCCGCGGTCGCCATGTAAGACCCCTGTAAGGGGGGCCAAAGTGACATGCCTTATTAAGTGCTCAGTTTCTCGCCTGGGTGAGGCCAACTTGTCCCGGAGGCACCATCTCGCAGTTGGGGCGCCTCAGGGGGGGCCCGGTCCTGTGAAGTTCTTGCAAGAAATTGAGTGTCAGATTAGGTTCAATTGAACGGAGAAAACTAGCATCTGTGAGGTCCGTTCTGCCTATTACCAGTTCAGTAACAACATGCTGGGTATCAGTGGGTGCTAGACATAATGTAAGTCCGACAGCAACCGGAGGCAGGCTTAGGGTTTCATGGAGTCATTTGTAACTTTTCTGTGAAGAACCGTCAACTTGAGAGGTTATATGCCATCAGCCTTTAGGGCCTGCTATGAATCGTTGGGCCTGCAGGTCCTGCAAGGCCTGTGATCCGGGTTGAGACCTTTGAAGGGGCTGAGGGGTCCGGCGAGGAGGCTGAGATGGTCTGGGCCTGGCGGAAGAAGAGGGTGCATCTCCCTGGGAAGGTGGTATTTCCAGCTGCAGTTCCTGAAAATGAAGTTTCAGGTCAGAGGGGGAGGATGCGTGGAACTGGCGACCGAGATGCGAAAATGAGAGCTTAAAAGGGAACCCCCATCTATATTTGATCCCTTGGGTCTGCAGGATCTGGAGGTAGGGTTTCAGGCCTCTTCTCCTTGCAATGGTTACTGGAGAGAGATCCGCAAAAAGCTGAAGGGGGTTACCCTGAAAAGAGAGGTCTTGCTGTTCCCGTGCCGCTTGGAGGAGCCGCTCCTTGGTGCGGTAAAAATGGAACTTGATGATGACATCTCTTGGGGGGCCCTCTGACGGTTTGGGTGCTAGGGATCTGTGTATACGGTCAAATTCTAGTCTCTCCAGGGGTATCTCAGGTGCCAGCTCCTGAAAAAAGGCTGTTGCCATACCCTGCAAATCAGTGATTTGTTCCGGGATTCCACGGATACGGAGATTATCCCTGCGGGCCCTATTTTCAGCATCCTCTAGTTTGTCTCGCAGGGATTCCAGCTCTGCAGACAATTTATCCACCTCTTCTTCATGGCCTTCAAGCACAGTGGTTGCTAAGTCCATTCTTTGCTCTAATTGATTAGTGCGGTGGCCTATCTCTTTAAGTCCTTTTACAAGGTCAGAGGAGAGCTTGCGTGAGGCTTGTGTGATTTCATCTCTGACAATGGAGCGAAATTTGTTCAGCAAGGCATCTGAGTCTGCATGCAGGGGACTTACCAGGTCCGTAGGGAACTGGTGCAGGCTATCGGCTGGGGAGGCAGGGTCCGCTGCCGAGTGTTGTGAGGAGTCATCCGGCTCCGGTGGGTTTGGAGCCATTGCCCTTTTCCCCTTCCCTGTAGCCAGAGCTGACTTGGGTTGTGTGTTACACTTGTGACGGTTCTTCGTTGAGCGGTACATAACCGCCGGATACTTAATGTGTTCCGGAGCTGCGAGAGGCTTTCAGTGCGTGCCGGGTGCGGATTGTACTATGCTAGCTGAGGTTTGCCATTCCGTTGGCGCGGAGCAGGGGAATCAGGCAGCCATTTTCCCTGTTCACGCGCATGCACCCCCCTAGGGTTGTGATTTCAGCTTTTGTTATAGGGTCAATTCAGTCTGTCCATCTCTGGGGGTCACAGCCTGGCCGGCCAGAGTGCTCCAGCTTCCAGGGGAGGCCCACCGGTGTCAGGGGAATCAGAATGGTGATTGCCGGGTATACTAGTCCTTGGTGTTTTCACTGTGGACAGACAGACAGTGCACACCAGCAGCCACCCCCCTCACAGTAACAGGCAGATAGGAGTAAGGCAGTAAGGATGGTGGGCTGAGAGTGTCAGGGAGCAGAGGGCCCAGAATAATGCAGCGGAGGCAGCAGCTGATGGGGCACCAATACCCCCACCCGGTCAGGCAGTCCCTGGGAACACTCTGGGCTTATGCAAGAACCTTGGGTATTGGTAGAGAGGATGTGGAGAGGATGCCTGCACCTCCGATGTAGGCCGAACCGGCCGCGGCAACCACCGGCAGGAAGCAGCCACAGGAAACACTGGGGATTCACAGGCCTTACCAGGCTGCACTAGGCCGCGGCCTCCATGAACGTCCCCAGAGCCCAGCGAGGCCTCCGGTCTGTCCCAGGTGGGTAGATGGGTGGTTATAGGGGCGGATTAGAGTCTCCTACCTCCGGATCAGTGTGGATTGAGATTCCCCCGGGAGGCCTCGGATCCGCAAGATGGCGGCGGCCGCGAGAGTCTGGAGGCCGTCTCCCTCTGTTGATGACTGGCTAAGTTTCCAAAAAATTTTGGCGTAGAACACTGTAGGGGCACTCAGGTGAGTAAGCTGGCAGGTTTTTTTTAACTTAATAGGTCTTTAAACCCTCGGATGGCGACGGATTAGCAATCCTTAGGAAGTGTATCTCATCCAATGACTCTGGAGTGCCTGTGAAAATTCGGTGTACCTGGCTGTGCTGGGTGGGAGATCCCACTTCATCTGCAGCTCCTATGGGGGTGCGCTACATTGGGGGGCTCGTCCAGGATATTGCCCATGGCATCCTGCACGGCCGTTGCTCCTAGCAATCAAAGTTCTGCAGGTCTTCTGAGGCCCCCTACAGCGCACAAGGCATGGCAAACTGATCCGTAAATCCAGATATAGAGGCAGCTGAAGTTCTATTCCAGTCTGGACTTCCACAAAAAAGCCGAGCCTGGCCTTGTACCTCTAAAGTCTCCCTCTCTGGCCAATGAGGAAGCTCCTTATATATTAATGTGCCAATAGGGAAATGGTAAAGAGGCAAAGCCAAACTGGACTAGATTTGCACAGAACTTCAGCTGCTATATCTTGGTATCTAATATACATTCCACATGAGCCTCTGTGCATATATTCACTAAAAAAATGACACTTACCCATATTTTATCTGATATACAGGGAGGTCTTGTTTTTTTCTAAAAGACAAAATAAAGGAGATATTAAAGCTGAACTCCAGGCTGACAAAATAAAATAACGCAGCTCCATATCATTAAATGTATTTGTTTTATTACAAGTATACAAATTTAAATTGGTATCAGCTCCCTGAAGTCCCTGTACAGCAGAGCCCAGACTCCAAGAGAGAAAAACAGCACAAGGAGCCAGGTGAGCTGTGCCTCTGTGTCCATGTGCCAGCAAGGAACATGCTGATAGGAGGAGAGAGCAGAGTGACAGAGAGAGGAAATCTGCTGAGTAAGCGCTAAAGATCTCCAAACAGCAGGAAACATGAAATTTGCTGATTGGAGAGCTATAGGTCTGGCTCAGTAAGGGGCGGGTCAGACCTCTGCAGAGAGACCACTGCTTCTTCACAGAAAGCAAAAAGATTCTTAATGCTGGCAGAGGACAGGCTTTTCTACTACCGCAAAAATTAACTTTAACCCCTTGGCGCCGGTTGTAAGCAAATATGCGGACTCTCGGCGCCTGATCCTTGGCACTGAGGGGCCGCATATTTACGTGAATTGCCCCCCAATACACCTGTGCCGAGAGCGCCTAAACGAAAGCTACCGAGAGGGGGGGTTATTGTTGAGGGTGGAGAGGCAGGGAGGGGGGTTATTGTTGAGGGTGGAAAGGTGGAGGGGTAATTGTTGAGAGTGGAGAGGCAGGAGGGGGGTAATTGATGAAGGTGGAGAGGCAGGGAGGGGGGTTTTTGTTGAGTGTGGAGAGGCAGGGAGGGGGTTATTGATGAGGGTGGAGAGGCAGGGAGGGGGTTATTGATGAGGGTGGAGAGGCAGGGAGGGGGGTTATTGATGAGGGTGGAGAGGCAGGGAGGGGGGTTATTGATGAGGGTGGAGAGGCAGGGAGGGGGTTATTGATGAGGGTGGAGAGGCAGGGAGGGGGGTTATTGATGAGGGTGGAGAGGCAGAGAGGGGGGTTATTGATGAGGGTGGAGAGGCAGGGAGGGGGTTATTGATGAGGGTGGAGAGGCAGGGAGGGGGGTTATTGCTGGGGGTGGAGAGGTGGAGAGGGGGGTTATTATTGAGGGTGGAGAGGCAGGGAGGGGGGTTATTATTGAGGGTGGAGAGGCTACATATACAAAGTAACTAAGCTGTCCCCCCAGCACTCTGACCTCTCTACACCCCAGATATCCCCCCAGCACCCTGACCTCTCTACACCCCAGATATCCCCCCAGCACTCTGACCCCTCTACACCCCAGATATCCCCCCAGCACTCTGACCCCTCTACACCCCAGATATCCCCCCAGGCACTGTGACCCCTCTACACCCCAGATATCCCCCCAGCACTCTGACCCTTCTACACCCCAGATATCCCCCCAGGCACTGTGACCCCTCTTTACCCCAGATCCCCCCTCAGCATTGTTTTCCCCCATATAACCTTGATACCCCCCAGCACCATTATTCCATCCATGTAGTACCCCCTTCTCCAGTGGAGATACAGTGCATGTAAACTTTTGTCCCACCTCCAGCACTGCACTCACCTATACCAATCAAGCAGGCAGAAGGAGCGGCGGAGGAGGGAGCATTCCTCCCGGCATTCCAAGCCCTTCAGTGCAAACAGTGCTGGACAGCTGGGCTCTCCATGACACCATCCACAATGCTACTTCCGCAGGTGGGCTCTCAGTGCTGCCGACTCAGCAGCTCCCACTCCAGCTCCTACCCCACGGCCTCCGAGTCCCGAGCATTCAAGCTGCATGGGGCGAGGTCAGAGCATCCCTGGTGCTCCGGCCCCGCCCCTCCCTGCTGGCTGTAAAATATTAGGTATTGTTCTGCACAGTGCACCGCTGCCAGCCTGCCTCCCCCGTGTATCCATCACTCTCAGTGCCATCATGGGGGCCCCCAATTTTGGGGCAGCGCGGGCTCAAGGACCAGCTGCTTTGGGGAAAGTGCAGGGCCCCCCATACAGCTGGGGCCCCTGGGCAGTGCCCAGGTCTGCCCACACATCAAGACAGCCCTGGCATGCACTACAACACACAGCAGCCCTGCCCTCCCCTAAGAAGTTCTGCAGTAGCTGAGACTCCCTGAAAAGCTATCAGAGGTGGTAGGAGGGGGAGCCTGGCTCAGGACAGCACCCAGTATCTCCGAGGGAGACAGTCCACTCACTGTGCAGAGCGATGTAGTCCGGCAGTCCGCAAAGGAGGGCTGGGAGGGGCGGAATGCAGCACGCGGCTGGGAAAGAGACTCAGCCCACTCAGACTGAGATAAGGGAAAGGGCGGGGCCAGTAGAAGAGACACTGCGGGGACACCGTGCCGAGCTGGTTAGAAAGGAGGAGAAAACTAATACACTTGACCATAGGTGTGCGCAGCCTATTGCATTAGGATGTGCACCCCAAAGCTCAAACACACATGAGCGCCACCTGCTGTCACAGGAAGGGGGCTCTGGTGGTGGGAGCCAGTTGATTGGGGGCATATTACGAAATACACCCTAATTATGTGTGTCTAACGTGTTCCTAAAGTTGAACGTAGATATTAATATAATGGGGGCATTTACAATGGCCACTGGCACCCCCAACCTCCCACCCTGGTGCTGCTCCTGGATAATGCTAATGCACATGGGGTGATTAGGGTGTGCCTAGGCACAGCCGGCACACCCTGTGCGCACGCCTATGCACTTGACTTATTAGCATTTGGGGTGCTCCAACAATGCATGGGCCCTGGGCAGATGCCCCAGTTAAAGGATACCCTGGAAAAGGTACAAGGTAAATCATATATTATTATACTATATGTTATAAGATAATCATTTATTATTTATCTATTTACTGTGAAATTACTGGTTGGAAGTTATAACTTCCAACTTCAGTCATTTGTCCATGAAGTCGCCTGCTTGAGTACAGATTTTGAAAAAATAATAAAATGACCTTAAAAACAATATATAATACCGTATATACTCGAGTATAAGTCGAATTTTTCAGCCCTTTTTTTTGGGCTGAAAGTGTCCCTTCGACTTATACTCGAGTACCTTCCGTCTGTCTGCATGATCAGCGTGTCATGCAGGCAGACGGCGGCCGGCGTAGTGTTCGCCGGCTATTGCAGCTTTCAAAAGCCGCGCCTCCTGCTCATCTGTGATAGGCTGAACAGCTGTCAGTGTACAGCCTATCACGGACATTCTCTCATCCTCGTCCGTGGTATGAGAATGAGAGAATGTCTGTGATAGGCAGTCAGCGGTCAGCCTATCACAGACGAGGAGGAGGCGCGGCTTTTGAACTGTGGAATGGCCGCCGAACAGTATCATCACACGCCGGCCGCCGATTGAAGATGGAGATCGCCACAGAGAGGATGGAGATCGCCACAGGGAGGCTGCACAGGACACAGGTAGGACACATGCACACATACATGTACAGGACACAGGACATGTACAGGACACACACACACACACATACACACACATGTACAGGACATGTACAGGACACACACACATGTACAGGACACACACACACATGTACAGGACACAGGACATGTACAGGACACACACACACACACACACATGTACAGGACATGTACAGGACACACACACATGTACAGGACACACACACACACACACACGTACAGGACACAGGACATGTACAGGACACACACACACACACATGTACAGGACATGTACAGGACACACACACATGTACAGGACACACACACACACACACACACATGTACAGGACACAGGACATGTACAGGACACAGGACATGTACAGGACACACATGTACAGGACACACACACATGTACAGGACACATGCACAGGGTACAGGTAGGCTGCACAGGACACAGGGAGGCATGCAGCTGCAGATGGGCATTATTGACCCTCTGCATTTTTCACCCTCGACTTATACTCGGGTCAATAAATTTTTCCCAGTTTTTTGTGGTAAATTAGGGGCCTCGACTTATACTCGGGACGACTTATACTCGAGTATATACAGTAATTATCTGTATATTACTTATGTGATTAACCCCTCGGCACCCAGGCCAATTCTGGTCGGCAGTATTCTCCGGCACGCCGATCGCACGGGTGAGCCAGTAGAAGCACCGGAGGGCGGCGGGAGGGGGGTGACCCCCTGTCAGGCTTTACCTTTACTGGTTTCATCAAAAGTGAAAGTAACACAAAACAGAGGGAATATTTTCTAATGGGGGCACTAATTCTGGTGACAGCCCCAGATCCCCTTATTGTGGAATGATTTCATCTCACTTCCTGTTTTGGCTGTTTGACAGTTCCAAATCTCATGACAAGTCACACCCTATTGTAGAGTTGCCACCTCATCACTTTAAACCTGAACACCTATGAATTACACGGGTTCTGAGGCTAATTTAATGCAGATAAGGCACCAAGTGAGTTTAATTACCACCTTAATCAGCCACAGAACCCGTGTAATTCATATGTGTTCGGGTTTAAAGGGATGAGGTGGCAACCCTACCCTATTGCTAGCAATGGAAGCGCTCATATCTTTATAAAAAAAGATTTCATTGCGACTCGCATAGACTTCTGTTAAATTAGGTCGTAAGCCGCAATTAAACCGGCAGTGCAAATTGCACTGATTTCAAATCCACAGCAGTGTGACAGGGGGCTAAAGAGAGGAAAGAAGAAAAAGAAATCTGGGGGGGGGGGGGGAGAAGGAGGGAAAGGGGGAGAAAAAGAAAGGAGATGGAGGAAGAAGAAAGAAGAGAGAGGGAAGAAAGAAAAAAAGAGGGGGAGAAGAAGAAGAAAAAGGGGGAAAGAACAAGAAGAAAAAAAAAAAGAGGAAAGGGTGGAAAGATAAGAAATAATGAAATAAGAAAAAAGGGAAAGGAAGAAGAAAGAAAGAAAAAGAAAGAGGGGGAAAGGAGGAGAGAGAAGGAAAAAAGAGGGGGAGAATAAAGAAAAAGAAAGGAAAAAAAGAAAAAAGAAAAGGAAGAAGAAGGGAGAAGAAAGAGAGAAAGAAAGAAAAAGAAGGAGGAAAAAAGGCAGGAGCGAGAAAGAGGAAGAAGAGAGAGGGAAGAGAGAGGGGGGAAAGAAAGGAGAAAGAAAGGAAGAAGAGAGAAAGAAAGAGGGACAAAGGCAGGAGTGAGAAGGAGGAAGAAGGGGTGAAAAAGAAAGGAGAGAAAGAAGGGAGAAAGAGGAAGAGGGAGAGAAGAGAGAAGAACAAGTGGGAGAAGAAAAAGAAAAAGGGGAGAAGAAGATTAAAAAAAAGAAAAGAAGAAGAAGAAGAAGCAAGAATGAAAAGAAAAGGGGGAGAGGAAGAAGAAAAAGGAAGAAGAAAGAAGAAGAAGAAAGAGGGAAAGAAAAGAAAAAGAAAAGGGAAAAGAAGAAGAAAGGAAGAGGAAGGAGTAGACCTAATAAAAATAATAATAATAATAACAACAGCATTAAAATATCTATGTTATATTAAAAATATTATAATATATAATAATGTAACTTCATCTTGTTCTTTTTGTCACCGCGTAACCCTGATGTAATAATAATAATAATAATAATATATAATTGTACTTCTCTCTGTAGGGTTCCCTATGTAGATAAGTTGGTCACATTCCTCAGCCGGGTGGACGGAGGAGATGAGCTCTTCCCAGTGTGGTCGGTGGATGGAAGAGATGAGCTCTTCCCAGTGTGGTCGGTGGATGGAAAAGATGAGCTCTTCCCGGTGTGGTCGGTGGATGGAGGAGATGAGCTCTTCCCGGTGTGGTCGGTGGATGGAGGAGATGAGCTCTTCCCAGTGTGGTCGGTGGATGGAGGAGATGAGCTCTTCCCAGTGTGGTCGGTGGATGGAGGAGATGAGCTCTTCCCGGTGTGGTCGGTGGATGGAGGAGATGAGCTCTTCCCAGTGTGGTCGGTGGATGGAGGAGATGAGCTCTTCCCGGTGTGGATGGAGGAGATGAGCTCTTCCCGGTGTGGTCGGTGGATGGAGGAGATGAGCTCTTCCCGGTGTGGTCGGTGGATGGAGGAGATGAGCTCTTCCCGGTGTGGTCGGTGGATGGAGGAGATGAGCTCTTCCCGGTGTGGTCGGTGGATGGAGGAGATGAGCTCTTCCCAGTGTGGTCGGTGGATGGAGGAGATGAGCTCTTCCAGGTGTGGTCGGTGGATGGAGGAGATGAGCTCTTCCCGGTGTGGTCGGTGGATGGAGGAGATGAGCTCTTTCCAGTGTGGTCGGTGGATGGAGGAGATGAGCTCTTCCCAGTGTGGTTGGTGGATGGAGGAGATGAGCTCTTTCCAGTGTGGTCGGTGGATGGAGGAGATGAGCTCTTCCCAGTGTGGTCGGTGGATGGAGGAGATGAGCTCTTTCCAGTGTGGTCGGTGAATGGAGGAGATGAGCTCTTCCCGGTGTGGTCGGTGGATGGTGGAGATGAGCTCTTTCCGGTGTGGTCGGTGGATGGAGGAGATGAGCTCTTCCCGGTGTGGTCGGTGGATGGAGGAGATGAGCTCTTCCCAGTGTGGTCGGTGGATGGAGGAGATGAGCTCTTCCCGGTGTGGTCGGTGGATGGTGGAGATGAGCTCTTTCCAGTGTGGTCGGTGGATGGAGGAGATGAGCTCTTCCTGATGTGGTTGGAGGATGAAGCTCTTGGAAGTTTTATATCCTCCTCCGTTCCCCCAAAGACAGAAACAAAACTCTGTGAGGGTTTCGTTTCTTCATCACCGCTTCACCCTCCCAGAATCACTTTCATTTCTCCCAGCGTTTTGGGACAGATATGGGAGCTCCTCCTGTACAGAGCTCTGTGTAATGATCGTTTGCTCTGGACAAACATTTCCTGCTCACCTCTGTGTATTCAGCAGATTAAATCGATATAAATTTGGCTGGCTCAGGAGGCACTGGGGTGTGGCCACTGTTGTTGAACAGAAATCAACCTACTAATTGATTTCTGTTCAAGCGACCTGTCAGTATTTCTTCGCTCGATCGGTGCTGCAGCGCTGATCAGCAGAGGGGTCTCTCCTGCTGATTGGTCATATACCCCTCATCCCTATTTTTTTTTTTATCCTTCCTCCTCCCCTCTGATTGGTCACATACTTCTCAACTTCATTTTTTACCCCTCCTCCTCCTCCCCTTTGATTAGTCGCATACCCCTCAAATATATTTTTTACTCCTCTCCTCCCCTTTGATTGGTCACCTACTGCACCCCTTAACTTCATTTTGTTACCCCTTCTACCCTCTGATTGGTCACACACCCCTCAACTTTATTTTTTACTTCCCCCCTCCACCGCCTCTCCGATGGATCGCATACACCTCTCTGACAATCACCTTGTCACTGGCTGAGCTCTCCCGCCCACCCCACACAGCCGCACCCCATGTGATGCAAAGGGCAGCCTCAGTCTACAGATCCGCTCTTTGCAGCTAGAACAGCTTCTACTCTTCTGGGAAGGCTGCCCATAAGGTTTAGGAGTGTGTCTATGGGAATGTTTGACCATTCTTCCAGAAGAGCATTTGTGAGGTCAGGCACTGATGTTGGATGAGAAGGCCTGGCTCGCAGTACCTCTAATTAATCCCAAAGGTGTTCTATCGGGTTGAGGTCAGGACTCTGTGCAGGCCAGTCAAATTCCCCCTCCCCCAAACTTGCTCATCCATGTCTTTATGGACTTTACTTTGTACACTGGTGCACAGTTTTTTTTTTCAATAAAAATAACTTGCCTCCTCTATGCAGTTGGTTTTGCACAGAGCAGCCCGGATCCTCCTCTTCTCGGGTGCCTCTTTGCTGCTCCTGGCCCCTCCCTCCTGTCGAGTGCCCCCACAGCAAGCAGCTTGCTATGGGGGCACCCGAGTCGAGTCACAGCTACCAAGACCAGTGGCTGCTGGTGGGTTCTTCTTTGGGGAGGGCGGTAAACAAACAACAACCCCCTCCGGTGGCGTGGCACAGCACCCCCCCCCCCGCCTCGCCCGGCATTTACCCGCTCGTGTGGCGGGGCTGTGGTGTCCTCTCCTGGACGTGGCAGCTCCAGTGTCTGCTCCTCCAGCTTCCTCTGCCGTGTGTCTTCCGCCAAAGTGCTAGGCACCCAATAGGATCTCACAGACCTGCCTCCTGATTGGCGTGGGAGGAACTTTAGTGTGATAATAGTGCAAATTCATTTGCTATGGTCACACAAATGGGTAAGCTCAGAGAGCAATGCTCTGTGCTCCGAGCTCACCCTTTTTTGAAGCCAATTAGAGCCTTAGGCTCTAATCAGGTGCTTAAAAGAAAACACCCCCGCTGCATTGGAATCCATGGTTCGACACCACTGATATGTAGATTATTCTGGAAGAATGGTCAAACATCCCCATAGACACCCTCCTAAACCTTGTGGACGGCCTTCCCAGAAGAATTGAAATTGTTATAGCTGCAAAGGGCGGAGCCAACCCAATATTGAACCCTACGGACTAAGACTGGGATGTCATTAAAGTTCATGTGTGTGTAAAGGCAGGTGTCCCAATACTTTTGGTACTATAGTGTATCTATCCTCAGACAAAAGGAGGTACATTTCTGCTATGACTTCTAGTGGGGTGCGACTATGTGCTGCCACTGATTACAGCAGTCTACCGCCTCCTATGTCTTATCTATAGGATTGTTGCTTATAGAAATGTTTTTGTTGCCTTTTTTTTTTTTTTTTTTCCTATTTGCTGCCAATCAGTTTTATCGGTCATGACGTCCAAAGAGGTGATTTATTACCTGCAACTGCTGAAGAATGACTTGTAGAACCTTTAGGTCACATGGGTTCAGACAGATTGCTGCATTAAAAGGTGGCTGAATACCATTCCTGGACGCAGGAACGCTCGGCGTTATGGCGGCATACAAACTGGCCAATCAGCTGTGGCCAAAACTCAGCAGAAACGCCGACCCCCAGTGCACATTGGTTGGGTCCAGGCCAGGGCTGGACTGGGACAAAAATTTGGCCCTGGACTTCCTAATGACTGGCCCACTTTAATTTTGAGTGTCACCAACAGCGCCCCCCTTACATCAGAGTGTCCCCAACAGCATCCCCCCTAAATCAGAGTGTCCCCAACAGCGTCCCCCTTACATCAGAGTGTCCCCAACAGCGTCCCCCTTACATCAGAGTGTTCCCAACAGCGTCCCCCTTACATCAGAGTGTCCCCAACAGCGCCCCCCTTACATCAGAGTGTCCCCAACAGCATCCCCCCTAAATCAGAGTGTCCCCAACAGCGTCCCCCTTACATCAGAGTGTCCCCAACAGCGTCCCCCTTACATCAGAGTGTCCCCAACAGCGTCCCCCTTACATCAGAGTGTCCCCAACAGCGTCCCCCCTACATCAAAGAGTCCCAATCAGCAGCCCACTTCACATCAGAGTCCCCACCAGCAGTCCCCTTCACATCAGAGTGTCCTCCCCCTCCCACATGTACTCACAGTTTTGAAGGCAGCTTCTCGTTCCTCTCTCCACTCTCCAGTCATGTGATAAGAAGTGATAGGGGAGAGAGGAAGGCTGGAGGGAGCACAACGCCTAATGCTCTCTCCAGCACATGACGGAAACTGCTCCTCCTGACAGGAGTGAAATTGCGATCACTCACTGTCAGAGAGGAGCGGCTCCAGGACCGCACCTGACTGGCCCACTGAGCCATCGGCCCACCGGGAATCTCCCGATAGTCCTGATGGCCAGTACATTCCTGGTACAGGGTGGGTCAGAGGATCTATCCGCTATTTGCAGGCAGTATTCAGAACTGACGGGGAAAAGCCACTGATTCTCACCGGCGGCCATGTGAATGTAGCTTTAACCCTTTCGCTGCCAAGGTCTGTACGTCGTACGCAGGGCCCGGACAAGGAATGGGCATGAGGAGCGGCTGCCCTGGGAACTGTGGTATCATGTGAGGTAGGTGGGGGGGGGGCACTACGAGGAGATTGAGGGGGGGAGGGTATTTGTGTTGGAAGGAGGGTTTTTGGGGGCAGCAGGGGAAAATAATTGTCCTAGGAGGGGAGATTTGTGTGTGCTAAGAGTGGTGATTTAGGGGGATTTGTGTTAGGGGGGGGGCTGGGAGAAGAGGATTGTACTAGAAGAGTTGATATGGTAGAGAGGGGAAGGGAGTTGTGCGAGGAGATTTTTTTTTGGGGGGGGGGATTTGTACTAGTAGGGATGATTAGGGGGTATTTGTGCTTGGAGGGGGGATGGAGGAGATATTTGTGCTAGGAAGGGGATTCGGAGTGGGGGGGGGATGTGTACTCTGAGGGGAAATTTGAGGGGTGGAGGATTTGTGCTGGGAGGGGGTGATTTTTTTGGGGGGGGTTTGTGCTGGGGGGGGATTTGGAGGATGGAAGGGGCCAGTGGCGTCCGCTCCATACGGGGTGCAGGGGTGCCGCCCTCCTAATCCATGTGTCCAGCCCCTAATCTACATGCAGGGCGTCGGACGCATGGATTCCAATCTTTTTTTTTTCTTTTTTTTAAGCACATGATTAGAGCCTCAGGCTCTAATTGGCTTCAATAAAGAGTGGGCTCGGGGAGCAGAGCACTGCGCCCTGAGCCCACCCAGTTGTGTGACAATTGCGAATTAATATTCGCTATTGTCTTCCTGCTTCTCCTCCCAGCCAATCAGGAAGCAGGTCTTCAGACCCGATTGGACGAGAGGAGAAGAGATCATATTGGCCAGTACCAGGGGCGAGGAGGATGTACGGGGAGATCCAGATGGCCGCAGTCATCTGAGCATCGGAGCGTTCTCTCTGCTCTACATCACCGCCACGAGCCCGACTGCGTGAGTACCACCCACCGGGGGGGGGGGGATCAGGTGGTTTGTTTGCTGCCCCCTCCCCTGCCTGGAGCACCAGCCGTCACAGGAAGGGGCAATGATTTGTACGGAGAGGGGGGATTTCAGCAGGGGGTGCAATTTGTACTGTGAAACAGGATCCCCAAGAAGAAATAAAAGCTTCCTAAAATCTTTGAGTGTTAATTGTTAAAAAAATCTTAGTACCCTTAGTTAAGTATGATGCCGTCATTTGTGAAGAAACGCGTAGGCAGGAGTGACGTGCTGACGTCGCCGCGTTTGCGCAGGTCCCGGAGTGACGGGCTGCCAATTTTGAGCCGGCCGGCTTGTTTATCCCGAGATCAACTTGCTTAACTGTAAGTGTACTACGATTTTTTTTAACAATAAACACCCAAAGATTTTATGCTATGGAAGCTTTTATTTCTTCTCGGGGATCCTTTTTCATTGTGAAGTCCGTGAAGACATTGTCGCTGTGCACATCATAAAACCCTGGCTGGGTATAGAGCCAAAAACGCTTGTGATCTCCGGTAATAGGAGATCATAGGGAGTCGGTAAGCGGCAATACGATTAGTGGCGGAAGACATCTTTCTGCACATCACTTTTCCTTCGGTGCTCTGATATATTTTGTCACGTTGGATGTCACTTTCATTGGATGGACTTTATCACCGGTTATAATTTATTCACATTTTGTTTTCAAGCGCAACTTATTTTTGAAAAGTGATTGTGGCTGTGCGTATCTCACGGGAAGTTGCTGCTCTTTTTCACTTTCTTTTCAGTTTAATTTATGACAGCGCAGTAATATTTTCCTTTCCGCAGCTTGAGAAATATAAAAAAATCGACAAAGAAATTTCGCTTGGGCCGTGACCTGCAAAGAAAATACGATTTCCGGCCACAAATGTTCTTTTCCGTAACAAGAAGTGACCGTGAAAATTGAAGGCTGGGGTGGTCGAAGTTTGAAAAATTAATGGCGGCACCATCGGATTACAAAACGCACAGCATTTTCAATCAGCTGGGCTGTTCCTGGAGCCCGTGGCCGCCCACTCAGCCTCTTCGCAGCCGCCCATTCAGTTCACGGCATGGCTGGGGGGGCAGAGACTAGAGGTCAGCTGACTGGTGAGGAATGTGAAGTGGGAGGGGCTGGAGGAGACCCTTTCTCCTGATTTCGGCATAGGTGTCACTGCTGCAAGACACCACAAAGTCGGAGACACAGTGAGTAACACTACCTGTGATTAGAGTTGCCATTAAAAGTCCACACTACAGTTCTCAGATCAGCAGATGACCGTGATGAAGAGCACCTGAGTTGGCTAATCAGAACTCCCCCGAACCCCCCCCCCCCCAGCACTGCCACTCATCCCACCACCAAGGAGTAAGAGAATAAAAATAGAGAATACATGGAACAGAGAGGAAAAGAGGGGGAGGACCAAAGAAAAAAAGGGAGAGAAAGAATAATGCCGCGTACACACGGTCGGACTTTCCGGCATACTTGGTCCGGCGGACCAGAGTGTGCCGGACAATCCGCCCGTGTGTGGGCGCCGGCGGACTTTTCCGGCGGACTTCTTCCCAAAAGCCCGCCGGACCTAGATTTGAACCAAGTTTCAAATCTTTCCGTCGGACTCAGTTTCGGGCGGAAAGTCCGCTCGTGTGTGTGCTGGTCCGACGGAAAGGCCGCTCGTGTGTAGGCTGGTCCGACGGACCAGATACGACGCGAGGGCAGGGTATTGCATCTCGCGCTCGCTGCAATAGGAAAAACAAATTTTCCTATTGCGGCGAGTGCGGGGCATACCAGGCCCTTAGGTCTGGTATGGATTATAAAGGGAAGCCCCTACGCCGAAAAAACGGCGTGGGGTCCCCCCTAAAATCCATACCAGACCCCGATCCGAGCACGCAGCCTGGCCGGTCAGGAAAGGGGGTGGGGACGAGCGAAGGGGTAGGGGGACCATGTACCCCATACTCATTCACATAGGGTGGGGTGCCGGGATCTGGGGGCCCCCTTATTAAAGGGGGCTCCCAGATTCCGATAAGCCCCCCGCCCGCAGACCCCGACAACCAACGGCCAGGGTTGTCGGGAAGAGGCCCTTGTCCTCATCAACATGGGGACAAGGTGCTTTGAGGTGGGGGGGCCCCGCAGGGCGCCCCCCTCCCCCAAAGCACCCACCCCCCCATGTTGAGGGCATGCGGCCTGGTACGGTTCAGGAGGGGGGGGGCGCTCGCTCATCCCCACCCCCTTTCCTGACCGGCCAGGCTGCGTGCTCGGATCGGGGTCTGGTATGGATTTTAGGGGGGACCCCACGCCGTTTTTTCGGCGTAGGGGCTTCCCTTTATAATCCATACCAGACCTAAGGGCCTGGTATGCCCCGCAACGGGACTCGCAAGGTGTCAATCTCGCCGATAAAAGCGGCAAGATTGACATCCTTTGCTAGTCCCATCGCACCTGAGTCACGTTCAAAATGAACGGACTTGGCCGTGTGTGGTCAAGTCCGTTCATTCTGAAAGTCCGCTGGAACTCCGGCGAAAGTCCGTCGGAAAGACGGGCGGACTTAGCCCGCCGGAAAGTCCCGGCGTGTGTGGGCAAGTCCGTCCGTTTTAAAGTCCGGCGCACCTGGCGGACAAAGTCCGTCGGAAAGTGTGCCGGACCAAGTATGCCGGAAAGTCCGACCGTGTGTATGCGGCATTAGAGAAAGAACAAGAAAGATGGCTAGAAAGAGGGATGGGGGGAAAACAGGAAATTAGGATAGAGAGAGATAAAAGGGAAAGAAAGGAGAACAAAGAGAGAAAGAAAGGAGAACAAAGAGAGAGAGAGTGGTACATCCTAAAATGTGCCATAAGGGGTTTTAATACTGTACAAGTGGAAGGGACTCGGGGAGCGCTAAATGTCCGTGGGTTAGGGGCGCAAATTACTTGTCTTGCCTTGGGTGCTGACAACCCACACTACGAAAATAATTTTCTGTTAGGGGTCCCCACAACTTTTTTATCATTTTATCAAGGGGTCTCGGCCCTAGAGGGTTGAGAACCACTGCACTAGACTCTAATTCGTGTGGGGGCTGATTGAATTTTTTGTAGCAGACAATAGTTCGTCTGGTTGAAAAAAAAGACACAAGTCGATTTAATTCAACCAATAGAAGGAAAAAATGTTTTATATATACACACACTATGTGTGTATATATTGTAGGGGATCAGAGGGGTGGACAGCTGGCTCAGAGACAGTCCAGTAAAACAAAAGTGGCTTTATTCAGCCAAAAAGGCAAAAATAAACATAAGATAAGACAGACTTGTCTTGTCTCAAGGTTGTGCAGCTCACAGTTCAGCAGCACACAGGCTTACAGGTAATAGTTCATGGCTCCAATCAGATCTACAGTCTTTATGTAGTTAAAGTGGTGTTCCGGCCGAAATTATACTTTTTAAATAAAAATACCCCTATAATACACAAGCTTAATGTATTCTAGTAAAGGTAGTCTGTAAACTTCGGTCTGTTTTGTTAGTTTATAGCAGTAGTTTGTTATTTTATAAACTTACAGCAGGCCGTGGCCATCTTAAGTGTGGGCATCTGAAGCCAGACTGTATTTCTTCCTGGATCTCATCCTTGCAGATCTCGCACATGCTCAGTGCAGCACAAGCAGTGTAATAGGTTTCAGGTCTGGTTTCCATAGCAACGGCAGTGTCAGAGGAAGTTGCCTCCCCTTCCCAGAAGGCATTGCAAACAGGAAATGATGCGATGGGCCGCGGCCAGGGAGGAGGAAGTGAAAAATGAATACAGCAGATATACAGTAGGTGCTGAGAAAAAAAAATATCCGTTTCGTTTACAGTGCATAGTTTAGTGAGGGATGCTGAAGAGTTGTAAAAGTGGGTGGAACTCCACTTTAAGTTCACCCAGCAGGTACACCATCCAGCAATGGACATTTTCACACAGCGTGCTGCTGTGTCTCTCTCTCTCTCCTACTCAAACAGCTCCCCTCTGACAGTCTCAGCCCAGCTGACAATAAGCAGGTCTGAAATGGGAAGTACCTACCCTCTTCGATTAACCCCTTCTTAAGCCTAAAAAATTACACTGGCAGAGAAAGGGTTGACCACTAGGGGGCTAGGGAGGGGTTAAGTGTGTCCTGGGGAGTGTTTCAAACTGTTAGGGGGATGGGCTACGAACGGCACTTCACTGATCCTAGCTCCCGATCACAGGGAGCTATGATCAGTGACAGAGTCACTAGGCAGAATGGGGAAATGCTTGTTTACATCAGCATCTCTCCGTTCTTCAGCTCAGTGAGATGATCGCTGGTATCCCCGCGGCGATCGAGTCGGCGGGACCCGCGATCCGACTCACGGAGCTCCCGGCAGGGTCGCTGGCGGCGCACGCGACCACACGGCGGCAAATTCAAAGGGAAGTACCTGTACGCCCATTTACCCAGTCGCGCCATTCTGCCGACGTATATATGTACATGCGGCGGTCGGCAAGTGGTTAAACATTTAAACAGGTCACATTACATTTTAACATAGGACCCCCTATTTGATAGCAGCTTCACAAGTCTTGCATCCATTGAACTTGTGAGTTTTTGGAGAGTTTCTGCTTGAATTTGTTTGCAAGATGTCAGAATAGCCTCCCAGAGCTGCTGTTTGGATGTAAACTGCCTCCCACCCTCATAGATCTTTTGCTTGAGGATGCTCCAAAGGTTCTCAATAGGATTGAGGTCAGGGGAGGATGGAGGCCACACCATGGCTTTCTCTCCTTTTATCCCCATAGCAGCCATTGATGCAGAGGTATTCTTTGCAGCATGAGATGGTGCATTGTCATGCATGAAGATGATTTTATTACGGAAAGCAAAGTTCTTCCTTCTGTACCAGGGAAGGAAGTGGTCAGTCAGGAACTCGACATACTTAGCAGAGGTCATCTTTACACCTTCGGGGACCCTAAAGGGGCTGACCAGCTCTCTTCCCATGATTCCGGCCCAAAACATGACTCCATTACCGCCTTGCTGACGCTGGCAATCCACCAACCATCCACTACTCCATCCAACTGGACCATCCAGGGTTGCACGCAGGCCCGGACTGGGACAAAAAATAGGCCTGGGCATTTTAGACTGAGCAGCCCGGGGGGGGGGGGGGGGGGGGGTCGGCGCGGCAGCAGCGCTTGGCGGCTGTGGCGGTTGATGATGGGATGTGGGGTTCAAGCACCTTGTACCTCTGGACCCCTTTACATTACACAGCACCCTGCACCTCTGGACCCCTTTACATTACACAGCACCTTGTACCTCTGGACACCATTACATTACACAGCCCCCACAGCTCTGGACCCCTGAATGGTACAAAGACCCCCCCTAACAGTTCTGGACCCCTGCATGTTACACAGACCCCCCTACAGTGCAGACCCCCTCCCTACACTACAGAACCCCCCCTACATTACAGTCCCCCCCTACAATACAGACCCCCCAACACTACAGATCCCCCCTACATTACAGACCCCCCTACAATACAGACCCCCCCTTCAGACCCATAATGTACCTCAGATCAGCGCGGGACTGCATGTCGTGTCCCCTCCCCTTGTGTAGACATAAAGGAGGAGGGGGAGGCAGCTTCACTCTGTTCGGCTGTGTGAGACAGCCGAGACTGATCAGAGCCGCGGCCACCGAGCCAGAGAGAAGGGGATCGTTGCGGGTCCCGGCCCCCTGATGTGCCGATGGGTGTCACTCGAGTGCGGCTCCGAGGCTCGCCCGCACCCACCCCCCACTACAAAGCGCAACTACAGTTCTCAAAGCGCCTGTCACTGGTGGCCCGCCCCCCACTTAGTACACCACTGGCGGAATATCAGCGGCCGCTGTTGGAACACCGGTCCTGCATGTCAGAACCCGCGGCCGGCTCTGCATGTCCCAGGCATGCAGCCCAGCGGCTCGGCGGCCCCCGGCCCACCGGGCAAATGCCCAGTCTGCCCTATGGCCAGTCCGAGCCTGATTGCACGGCCCTCATCAGTGAACAGAACTATTTGAAAATTAGACTTCATGTATTTTTCTGCCCAATGCAGCCGTTTCTTCTTGTGAGAATTTATTAGTGGTGGCCGAATGGAAAGTTTATGCACAGTTGCAAGACTCTGGAGGACTCTACACCTTGATGTCGGTGGGACTCCAGAGGCACCAGCAGCTTCAAATATCTGTTTGCTGCTATGTAATTGTGTTTTAGCAGCTGCTCTCTTCATCCGATGCGTGGATCTGGCAGAAACCTTCCTCAATGTGCCTTTATCTGCACGAAACCCGTCTGTGCTCTGAATCAGCCACAAATCTCTTAATAGTGCGATGATCACGCTTAAGTTTTCGTGAAATATCTAATGTTTTCATACCTCGTCCATGGGAAGATGGATTAGCTCTTCTATCCAGTACAACATACGTTACCTCCAAGGTTGGGCAGAAAGTTCTGAGACTGTTTTTAAACCAAACATGTGGAATGTTCTTTGATACACCAATGAACTACAAGGTTACCTCTTGTACCCGTGACGAAGGCGCCACATAGTCGGGTGAGTATACCAGATTGTATCATCGTCCTTCTGTTTCAGTTGGTGTATTTTTAGTTGTTCATATCATGTACATTTCGTGTTTCTGGTCTTTTACTGGTGATTTATAATAAATAACCAATAAATTGATAAATCAGATGTGTTTATAGTGCCTATAAAGTCCCACAACTGGGGAACCTCTATGTCTACATTTGTATTTAGGGATGTGGCACCCGCTGCAGTCTAATCACCAATACCTCCATACCCTATTTACATATATATCATTTTTTTTTCTCACAAATAAAGTTTTCATTTGGTGGTATGTGAACACCACTGGGTTTTTTAAATTTTATTTACCTATATAAAAAAAAAAAATTGAAAGAAAATATACATTTTACTTTACGCAATAAAACATCCAATAAAAAAAAATGTAAAGAAAAGAAATCAAAATTTCTTCATATTTTGGCCAGATTGTATTCTGCTACATGTCTTTGGTAAAAAAAAAAAAAAAAATCCCAATAAGTGAATATTAATATTGCATATATGCTGAATTTTTTTACTGTTTAATATTTTTTTTACTAGTATTGGAGGTGATCAGCGACTTCTGGTGGAGCTGTGATAGTGCGGCGGACAATCTGACACTGACACTTTGTGGTAACTGGCTAACTGACACTAATACAGTGACCAGTAATACTACTATACACTGTCACTGTACTAATGACACTGGTTGGGAAGGGGTTAACATCTTGGGTAATCAAGGGGATAAATGTGTGCCCAACAATATGTAACGTGTGATGATTTTTTACTAAAGATCTCTTTGGTTTCCTATCCTTGCACAGCAGGGATAAGAAACAAAGATCGTTCCCTCTGTCTGTACAGAGCACTGTGTTGATCGTCAACACAGGGCTCTGGGCTGTGATTGGACATAGCCGATCAGCAGGTCCCAGACATAAATGACCTTCTGCCTAAGGCTGGGTTCACACTAATGCTAATTTGATGCGGGTTTCTCCACACCCAATTCGCATGAGAGGGAGTGTGTGGCCGACTCTCAGTGGAGCCAGTTAACACATCTCGGGGGCGGCTGCGGAGGGTCCTGTGCATCTTTGGCTCCGTTTCAAGTCTGAAATAAGGGAAAAATTTGGGCCTGAATCATCCATGAAACGTAGAACAGGGACACACTGGACCCCCTGCTGTGAGCCACATCCGAATTCAGTGTGAACCCAGCCTAAGTCCCGCTTTATTCAGTTATAGCTGAGCCAGCAGGGGTGTACACCCTGAACCCCGAAAGAAATCCACGATGTACAGGTACGATACGGTGCCTGTATGAGCCGCCCTGTATGGCTTGGCAAGCGGTTTATCCATACAGAAGCATACAACTTTCCCAATTTAAAAAAAAAAAAAAAAAATGTATACAAACACAGAATATAGGCAAAAAGAAAAAAAGGTTTACTGCAAATTTGCATATTGAAAAATAACAATGTACACCCCAAAGTGGTTTAACATATATAAATTGAAAGTAAAAAAAATTGACTCAAACAAAATAAATAAATAATAAAATAAAAAAAAGTTCCTCTACATACATATTTCAGAAAAGATTGTAACAGTGGCTTCTGTGCTGAAGGACATCCATTGGAAGCGTTCTCAGAGGCGCACATAACTTGCTATTCTCCGTAAGACGTCCTCAGCCAAAGTAATAACTTCCTCCTCCTTGTCAGATGCAAAGCCATCATTGGGAATTTGAGGGGGTGAGTGGTAGTCGGGGTACTGAGTTCCTTTGTTATCTACGCCAAGAGCTTTCATTTGTGACACCTGATCTCCAATTGAGCCAAGTTCGCTACTGTACATGGCTACAGCACGCGCCAATTGGGCAATGTCAGTGTCCCGGTCAATTTTACCTTTCTTAATATACTGTGCGGCGAAGAGCGCCTTTTCCACAGCCTGGTGTACTTTGTAGAACACCCATTCCGTGTACCGATGGACGTCGTTTTCTGCAGCCTTCAAGTCGCATTCCGCTTGCCTCAACCATCTTTCAGCCTCTTGAGGTTTTGGTTGCGAAGTGCTGCTGTGATAGCGGAAAAAGTCGTAGTTGCATCTAGTGGTTCTTGAAAAGTGTTCGTGATTTTGCCGGTGGTGAGAAGCCTCTCTATCCCACTTGCCCCAAAATGTGGAGAAGCCTCCAAAAGAGCTGGAATGGTGATTGGGTGTTGTGTGGTTACCTTTCTTCTCACCAGATTCCAATTCTTTGACCCTTTGCTGAATGTATTTAAAAATTTCCGTTGAGATGCCTTTGTGGCCATCGTTTTTGTCTGGGTGGTACTTTAGGTAAAGACGTCTTAAAGCCTTAAACTTCTCAGCTTGAGGCAGCTGCCATATTTGGCTTAACTGAAGGTCAATGTCTGCTTTAATTTTTTCCACGGAGCTTTCAAACCATCGGTCATCGATCTGTTGTTGGTGAGTCGGTGGGGTGCCAAGGGGGACAAGAGCTTTTGAATTATGGCTTGGAGGTCTTTTGAACTGATATAAGTCAAGGATGCTGACTTCAATTGTTTCTTCTTGACCGATGTCTATGCAATACATGGGAAGTTCACAGTTGCCAAACATTTTTGCTTGCACTTCCCCAACAACTACAGCATACAGGTATTCCTCATCTTCTCCCGGAACCATGTAGCCCACATAGTCACCTACCCTGAATGTATTCAGAACGCTCATGTCCAAGCAATCATACCATTCATCTGGAATCTTCTCTCCAGGTTTTGGTAAAGTGAAGGCATTTTTGGTTTCCAGCCTATTGCTCCACACCTCGTGTTCTTTCAGCACCTCAATCATTTCCTCTGGATCATCGCAGGCAAGCATTTCCGCAACAACATTTAATGAGCTATAGTCTAATTTATTTCTAATCAGATTATTAATTTCTCTTGAAAGGGAATGCATGACTTGAAAGGCCTTTCTTCTTTTGGCGAGTTTACCGTGTTCAAGATAAATCTGGCAGCACATGTCAACGTATCTTACAAAAACTGTTCTTTCCGAAGTTGTACCCTTTAAAGTGGTCTTCTCGTACATGAGACTGGTCTGTAATTTACAGCAGCATATTATTTCTATTCTTCCAAAGATATTGCTGCAGGTTTGTTCAGCTGCTTTCTGGGTAATTTTACCATTGCTCTGCTTGCACAGAAGGCAAACCAGGCCGTTGGAAAATATTGGTGAAAGGAGGAGTTCTGTGAATTTCCTTTTAATTATGCAGCCTTCTCCAAGAGAACAGGCCTCAAAATTATTGATAAACTCTTCTGTGATGTTAGAAAGAAATCTCGGCCGAATATCTACAGGTAGAAGGCTGAGGAGATGTCTTGTTCTGTATCGATCCATATCAGAGTGAAGAAACTTAAATATACTGCTCAGTTCTAACATGGTCTCATCAGATCGGCAGTCATTTAGGATTAACCCAGACGACTCGTAGAGTTTGCCATCGATAGCTGGAAAGTAAAGTAGCTTGAGGTTCTGAAGATCTTTTGGCGCGGCCTTTTCCAGTAACGTAAAAAATTGGTTAGTTGTCTCAGAGACAGTTTTTGTGAGATTAACATGCAAAGATGTTTTAGCTAGAGTTTCCTCGTGAATAGCCAAAAGTACCCGGGCAAAGTGAAATATAGACGCCTCTCCCTCAACCCCTACCTTCTGGAAGAGATTGCTAAAGCATGCCAGCAATGGAGGCAGCTTGTAAAGATATGGACGAAAGTCATTGTGATTTTGTAGACTGAATACAATTTGTTTTGGCTCGGCAAGGGCGGCATCGTTCTCTACTAAAACGAAGGGAAAACTTTCCAGAGAATGAGGATCAACACTATCAATGTGGTTCTGAAGGAAATTGTAAGCAATCTTTAAGACTTGGGCCCTTGTTTGGAAATGTTTTTTGTTGCACTGAGCGCTACAAACGTTTCTTACGTTCTCAAGTACCTTCTGAACAGCTGGCTCAAGATGTGCCCCACATCTTTTCATGAAGACCAGCTTTTTCTTGCCCTCTATGTGCTTTTCTATTAATGTCATGGAAGTCCAAACCAACTGTTGTTTGCTGTCTTTCCTCACTAGTATTGATCCTTTGAGAGCCACTGTCAGGGCTTCCCCAGCAAATGAAGGGTATAAATCTTTTAACTCTTCCTGGACATCGAAAGGGATGATGAATTTAATTTTTCCCACTTCTGAAGGAAAATTGGCACTTACTTTATCCACATCCATAGATAACAAGTAAGCAAATAACTCTTCAGCTTTTACAGTCAGGGGTTTTGAGGGGACCATCATTTTGGCTTCTTGTTCTACTTGAGTCGCAAATCTGATGACATCATCTTCTGTAAAGTAATGTTTGATTCCAAGTTCACGCAGAAACTTTTTGAATGGTGGTTCAAACCTTTCAAACATCTTCCACACATCACTTGGGATAAAATAGTCCTGTAAACCAAATGTAGAGAAGATTTTTATGGTATGGTCATAGAAGTAGGAGACCGGCTCTAGTACTCCTTGTTTGCTTCTGATCAGTTTGACACTTCTAAGAGAATAGAAAATTAAATCTTTTTCACTTTGGAAAGCTTGAGAGCTTTGCAGTTTCATAACCAACTCTAGAACTCCAAATAACTGATTTTCACTGAGGAACTCCAGATGAAGGAGCAGGAATTCAGTAATTAATTGAAGTTCATCGATTATTGGAATGTTCATTATTCTGGAAGCTTGTTGGTTTAAATTAGTATTTTTAAGGAACGCTGTCTGTGAGTCAATTTCTGAAAGTTCAAGAGATTCTAACTGGAGTGCAGTGTGAAGTACATAGATCTTTCGGCATCCATTTAGTCTTCGTCTTTTGCCATCATAGGTTTCAAACAAAGGTAAACAATGGAGATCTTTTATGTTTTTCTGGTTAATTTGTTTTTGGAGCTGTGACAAGATCCAGGCCAGAATCATGTCCAGATCCAATCCTTCCAATAACTCCCACTTAAGCTCTTTTCTGGAGCTCAGATGCTCAAGAACATTTCCAACATTTTCTGGGTCAATCAGATAGGGCTTTAAGAAATCAACAATGTCATGAGGAAGTAAACTCAAATTCAATTCAGGGAATTCCAATTTCAGCATGTATTTGGCAATGTCACTGCGAAGTGGAAAGATCGTATCTTTGATGTGAGCAAAAGAAAGGATTTTTCGTTCCTGTTCATAACACACCGGCAAAATTGCCCAATGTTCATAATTGAAAACAATAGTCTCAAAATGCGCTTTCCTCCAATCCTTTTCATGCTTAAAAATTTCGCTTTTAAAGAATTCCCATAGTTTTTTCAGCCAGCTTTCTTTCTCCTTGGAAAGGGTAAGGCCACACTTGCTTTTTGAAGAAGACAAGTCATGCAATGGCCCCAAGTGTCTCTTAACAAAACTGACAGAATTTTCGAGAGTTAGGGGTTTTAAAAAGCCACGATCCATCAAAAAGGAATCCTGGAATGTGGAAAAGTGAATGCCTTCTTCTGGGAAAAGCTCTGAGAATCCGGAAAACATTTTTGGATAATTTCTGTCAAAGCTGCAGAGCATTCCATCCACGGTCACTAGTAAAGGAACCCCTTGCAGGTCAACTGGGTTCTGTGAACAATCTTTCAAGCAGTACTCTAATATCTTTTTGCAACTTTCTACATTTCTAAAAAGAGACATGGAGACAGGTGCAGGAAGTACTTGTCCATCAGGAAGTAGCTGACAATGTCTTAGGAACTGACACAAGGTCTGAGGACTCAATTCCATAACAGGCACACCAGCTGATTTAAGTTCTTTGCATAGAAAGTCCATGAACCCTCCAAATGCTATATGCATGTTAATATTTTGGAGCAGATCTCCAATAATTTTAGATTGTTCTTGGGGAAGAAAGAAGGGCTCCTCTAAAATGCTGGGTTTTCCAATACTTGACCACTTAACATGAACAGTTGTCATTTTTCCAATTTTTTCTTCCACTTCATGCACCTTGTAAGTTGGAATCACTTGTGCTTTACTTTTAAAAATTGTCAAGTAGACTTCTTTAACCAACGTTTGCCATTGAGGTGGCACAGAACTTTTCACAGATGGAAAATGAACAAAGTATGAATTCAAAAACCAACTGCAAGAGTCGACACTTGGAAAAATTAGTGGTTCCCCTTTAAGCTTAGTAAATATTTCACACAAGCGCTTGAGAAGGCAACAGTAGAGTGGAGCTATAATGTCCGATAACAAAAACTCATTCCATTCAGTCTTTGGGCTATCACCATCTTCTATGCAGATGCCTCTCCTTGCTGAATCCACAATAAAATTTGCATTCACATGTACAGGGAGACCAGTTTCTAGAGGGAAAGGCAAGGTGCAGAAAGCTCTACCCTTCCAGTTCATTAGAAGGCGGTCCGAAAGGTGACCTGAGATTGGAAGGTGGCTTGCGACGGCACCATGGGGAATTATGGTTTGATGTAAACGACCAGAAACTTTTTTCAAGGTGTCCAGGCCTTCAGTACCCACCTGCTTGGCTATCAGCCAGTTGGTTGCCCTGCTAGAGTCATTTCGAGCTATTTGAAGTCTATATATCACTAAGAATGGTGAGGTGTCAGACAAATGTGCAGAATTCCCAGCCAGATTGGAAAACTTTTGTTGGAAAGAAGAAAACTCTTCTTTATCACAATCATCTATTTTAGATTCGATTGAAAGGATCTCATTAAAACATCCATTGGTTGCAATTTCAGAAAAGCGTATTCTCCTGATGTTATTCAAGAACAAAATCATGTTGTCGGCATCGTTCTTTAATTCCTCGCACATACTTCTAATGTCATCCATTGTTGAAGTTTGGTCACTGATTTTGGACTCCGACACTGTGTTTGACATCCTTAGCGGTAGACGAAAAAGAGTGCCCTCTTCCAGTTTGAAAATCGAAGGCAAGAAGGTATCATACACGTCCGTAAACGTGATCTTGAATTCGTTATTCACAGAGAACATGCCGCCTGGGCTGGTTTCATCCGCACTTTCCAAAAACATAAGATTGGGGTCAAAGATGCACAAGGTGGCATCACCTGTGACAAAAGCCGGACAATCTGTTATGTGGTAAACGGAATTAAAGCCGAGTCCAAACTTTCCAGTTTTGTCTAATCGGTCTTCTTTGCTACCTATTCCCAGCTGCTGAATGCCATCAATATCTTTAGACTTAAATATTTTGTTGTTGTAAACACAAAGAGCTGGACCTTGTAATGGATTCCACTGATCTCCAAAAGTGCTTTTTGTCTGGTGAGTTCTGCAGTCCAACACAAAATGAATTTCAGAAGCTTCGGAGTCATCTGCATTCTGAAGGAGTTCCTTCAAAATGTCTTTCTTGGACGAGTACTCCTTTATAATGTTCTTGATGCGGGTAATTAGTTGTTCCTTAGCACCGAATTGTGAGACCCACTTAGTCAGACCACCGAGTTTCAATTTTTGAAGGGTATAATGAATTTTTGTTTTGACCCCCAACATTGATACCACAGCTCGAGGAACAAGCTCATGGCAGAAATGTAGGTTTTCGTCAAAGGGAAGCCAGGGAGTATCATAGTAAAAGATTTTATCCACGTGACGCAATACGCCTTGCTTGTCTGGTAAAAAAACAAACTGCCTATTCATCAGATTATGTGAATTTAGAGTCATCAAGCTGTGATTAATTAAGTTCAATGCCAGTTGGAGTTCACTTGCTGAAAGAGGTCTTCCTCCTTTCTCTTCAGCCATCTGTTTCAAAACGGAAAGGTAATCTTCAGTGGAAAATTCTTCTTGCAGTCCAACACAAGTCCAGAGATTATTGAAGGTTTCATAATCTTTTGGCAATTTATGCAAAAAAGGGAGCGCATGAAAAGGGACCTTCTTTGCAACCAATTTCACTGAGACAAACTCATCATCAGCGTAGACAAAAGGCATACTAGAGGCTTTCTCCTTTACTTGGGGAACACAATTCGGCTGTTTATGAACCAGTTTGTTTAAAAAATTGTAACAGCTTTTGGCCACCTGAGACATTTCTTCCGAATTTAGCAAGTTTGGTGCTTTGCAAGCTTCTTCCAGTTGAGATAGCACAGTTGAGAAAGAAGGAGACTGATCAAGCCCTAAGAAGGTCAGCAACAGTTCGGACAACTTGACTTTTCCCAAATGTTCTTTGCCTAGCACTGGTTCCACCAGGCAGACAAGTGCTCTGTGCTTGTAATGATAAAGTCCTCTTGATTTCATCAAAGTCAGATTTCCTGAGACAGCTTCATTTTGAGGTGGTATTGCAGGAAGAAACACGATGTCTCTGAATTCTCCGCAATGAACAGCATTGGGTTCTTGCTGAAGTAGGTTGTTTACCAATTCCAAAACGCAACAGATTTGTTTTAGAGCTTTTGTTCTGTCAATTCTCCAGACATCCGATATTCTGCTGGCTCTTGCCATGAGCTCTTCCATGGGTAATCCGTCATTCAGCATCCCTAAAATCTGTAAACGTGCCAGTCTTTCTGGTTTGAGAAACTCCTCTCCTTCAGGAAAACGTCCTTCTTCGGGATCATACAGTATAGAGACTTTTCCCATTGGATGCACCAGTTTTCCAATTAGCTCCAATTTCCCGTCAGATGATGGGATGCAAGGTTCTGATGACAGTATGCTGTCCAGACTTCTATTTTGTAGATCAACGGCATAAAGTACTAGCATATCTCTGTCTTTTGCATTTATGGCATTCAGATTTTCAAGAAGGATCTCTTTGTAGAACCTTTCAGTACTGTAAAAATTATTCTGCAGCTCCTTGAGGCAACCACAGGCACGGAGACTTTCCCTCACCCATTGGGGGAGGCTTACTGACAAATTTGGCCTTTTAAGAGCAGAGGAGAACACCTTTTTGGCAATGCTTTGAATGGCCAGGTTTTCAAAATCTTCTAGTTCGAGAAAGCAGGCTTGTTTTATGGTGCACCATTCCTGACTATTGCTAAAGAGGGTGGGAATGAAATTTCCAAATCCAAAGGTTATTGCCTGGTAGAAGCTTTTCACAGCTCCTGTGAAGAATGTGTTGACTTTGCTGATGTCTGGCCAGAAGGTGTAGTAGCAGTAGTCCTTCAAGTCACCGTTCTGGTGTAGTATCTGCAACTGCGACAGGGCAGTGATGGCAGCGACTAGTAAAGCATCACAGAGTAGCTTCTTATTCCAGTCACCCTTTACAGTTGTGTCCCACAGGTTTTTCCGATTGGACATGACGGCAAAAGCTGCATTTATATGAAAAGGAAGTCCAGAGGACACTGGGAGTGGAAGGAAACAGAACACCATTCCCTGAAAGTCTTCTAAATCTGGGGCCCATTTTCCAGTGCTGTGATCTTTCTTTAGTGGAATGGCAAGTCCAGAAGCTGGAAAAGAAAATATATTGTCATCTTGCATGAACATCTGGAACGATTCCTTGACTCCGAGACTAGATTGTATAAGATAGTATTTTTCGTCATCTTTCACTTCTTGCCGCATGCTAATTTTTATGATTTTTGATGTGGTGATGTCCACCAAGACTTCCGTTGGTACAGTAAGTTTCTTGGAGACATCTATTTGCTCCTTTTGTAAAAGAACAGTCTGAGGCACAGTCAGCCTTTCAAGGATATCTTTCCGAAGATGCACTTTGGTCAATTGATCTTCAGGGTTAGATCCCTTGTTTAGGCAATTTAATTCCACTTCTTTGACATTCTTTATGAAAATCAAGAGAATATCTGCAAAACTCTCAAAATCGCTTATGAGCATGTTGATCTCTTCCTCGCTGAATGCTTGGTGACAGATTTTCGATTTGTTTGCTTCTTCTTCACTCCGAAACGGTAAGCGAATAAGAGTCCCATCGAAGTTAAAAGGTTGTGCAAAGTTGCAACCGAATACGCCAATGAACGGCTGGAACTGGCCAGGAAAAGTATAAAGGGGTTTTGCATTCTTTTGAAAATTCAGCTTCATTCCCGGGTTATTGCTCGGAATGTGTTTCTGCAAGTGATTCACATTTGGGTCAAAGATGATTAAGGTGGATCTGCTCATAATCGCTGGCACATCGGTAATATGGTACACAGTATTAAAACCCAAGCCAAATTTTCCAATTTTTTGCATCCGAGTTTCTTTAGTGCCTGCTCCGATGCGGGTAATGTTGATAAAATCCGTATCTGTGAATTTGCGGTCGTTATAAGACCACAAGGCCGGCCCATGACAGCTAGCCATGCCTGGATCTATTAGGGTTTTCCGGGAGTCCAAATTTTGTCTCCGATCCACCAAGAATTTGCAAACTGTTGCATCTGCATCATCTGCATTTTGTAAAAGCTCTTTAAAAACTTCAGAGTGTTCACTGTATTCTCGAAGGATGTTTTTAATGCGAAGAGTCACTGGTTCATTGGGGCCCCAGGCTTCGAAAAACTCTGGCTTCAAGACCTTGGTGCTCAGAAGTTGGATCTTCAGAAACTTTGCTGTTGCAATAGAAACCTCATCATGTACAATAAAACAGTCTGTGTCTGTAAAGTTATCAGACAAATTCTGTTTATCAATGTCACAAAAGAGAGTTTTAGAGAGTGGTTTGAGGCTAAATCCATTGTTTTCAGACTGGACTGGTATAGGAAGGTCATCTGTTCCCTGAATGGAATTTGCTTTCATCCAGTCCAAGACTGAGAGTGCAAGTTTCAAGTCTTTGTAAGTGCGGACATTGGAATAAGCATCACCTAAGCGGTCTTTTACCGTATGCAGTACATTGACGACATCTTGGTTTGATAACGTTTTCTTTACCCCACATTTTGAGAAAAGGTTTTGGTAAGTCAAGTAAGCGGGTGGAACTTTTTTAGTAAAGAAGCTTAAATCCAAACCTTCAGGATAGGACAAAACAATTTCATCTGGGTATGAAAAACTATCTCCATTCCAAATCATGACTTCCGAAAGAAGATCATCGTGCAACTCGTAAAGGTTATCTTGTATGTACTTGTAAATATTATGAAGTTTCCTTTCAAGAGAGTACTGATCCATCTGAGAATATTTTTGACCGAGGACTTTAAGACTTTCAATCACTTTTGCAGAAGGTGGTGGTTTGCGTAAGCCAAGGTGGTCACTTGCCTCTTTTTTAAAGTCATCAGATAGAGGCATTGAAAATTCCACTATGTCACGGTAGGCAACGTCTCTGAGGTTTTCTGGTTCACCAAAAACCATCTGTGAGTCGTGAGTTTTAGCTGGGACCCAGGAAAGGTTGCAGAGCCTCTTTAGGTTGCCTGAAGTAAACTGAGACAAAACCGCTGTTTCATTGCAAACCACTATGAGAGCTTTGGCCTTTCTTAAGCAGCTTTGGCCTTTTTCATTCTTCATGCGACTTAAAGTTTCAGCAACCTGTAAAACTTCATCAGGTGTAATTTTGTGGATCGAGTCTTTAATCCCCAATTGCTTCAGTGATGTTAATGCTGAATCTTCCCAATAGATTAAAGGGGGGAAATGATGTGCCTCAAACAGTTCTTTCAGTGTGTCCACGTTTGGATCAAAGAGAGAAGACGGTTGTTTGAGGCTACCGTTGCATAGAATGAAGCTAAGGCTTCTGCAGAGGTTCCTCAGCTGGTCATTTTGGTCAAATAGCACATGTCCATTTCTCAAGATCCACAACATTGTCTTCTCAATTTCAGCTGGATAAGCAGAGTAGCTACCATTTTGGATGGCTTTTGCCATCAGTAGAGCCACATCCTTTGCAGTGAGCAATCTGATTTGCATTAGTTGGAGAAGCCTCTGGTCTGAAGCATCTCTGCATTTTATTAACACATCTGGAAACATCAGGCTGTCCGAGACAGCGGGGACAGTATCCTTGTCTACGGCTGCCAAGTAGACAGCAGCCACCAGTTTTGAGGACGGGGCCGTAATACAAGGGGCGCTGCAGAAGATTGGCAGCTTGTACAGAATTTCCAGCTCTGGAAACGTGAATGAGTAGGCCTGAGAAAGGACTTCACAAAACAGCTTTAGATGTTCTTTAGGGGCATCTGTAAGTACCTTTGTAACCTGATCCAGGTTTAAATGTGACAAAGTTTTCAGGATGTTATTTGGCGTTGGTGCTAAAATGTACACGTCCAGGTTTTTGTGCCACAGCCAAGAATTCCCTTCCTGCATGATGGTGCAACCAGCTTTCTCCAGTAACTTGGAGGTACAGTCATCCAAGAGGTGCCCGTCTTTATTTTTCAGAAGCAACGTTGTTTTCTTTTTCAGCCGGGCAAGTTGAATATTTGATGGCTTTTCTGTGACTTTATTTAGTGGCACAATCGGTTGGTTTTCAAAGTGATGCAGACTGGAATATCTTTGAAGGAAGGTCCAGAGAGTATTGACCCATTGTACCGGTGGGCCGTCCTGGTCTTGGGGGTTCCAGTTGACAATGTCAAGATGGTTTCTCCACCTCTGAGGAAGAGCTTCATGTAGTCTCCCAAGAACCACGTCTTCATTTAAGCACAGAAGATTCTTGAAAGTTTCTAAAGTAGAAAAAAAAATAAGCAAAAAGGTAAGTTAAGTACTTATTCTTGGAGAAATACAGAGGATTGAAACAAAAACAAAAAAACAGCTACTTTGCTATGTTTAGGATAAAGCTCTCCTAATCCTCCAGAACTCTTGAACATCGCAAAAGTTCAGCCCAGAACGGCATACCCTATTAAAGTTTATGGGACCTGAACTTGAAAAAAATAAAAAATAATAAAAAAAAAGTGCCCATTTTGAAGGCTTATGTGGAAGTTATTGGCCAGAAAAGGGTATGGAGGCCTGGGTACTGCCCTGGGGTACATGTATCAATGCAAAAAAAAAAAAAAAAAATTGGGTCTGGTATGCATTTTAAGGGGAACACCATACCAAAATTTAAAGGATCACTAAAGTCTCAATTTTTTTTGTTTCAAAATAACAAACATGTTATAATTACCTGCTCTGTGTACTGTTTTGGCACAGAGCAGCCCAGATCCTCTTCTTCTCAGGTCCCTCTTCAGTGCCCCTGGCCCCACCCTCCCGTTGAGTTCTGCCACAGCAAGCAGCTTGCTATGGGGGGCACCAGAGCCAAGCCACAGCTCCTTGTGTCCATTCAGACGCACAGACGCAGCCCGCCTCCTTTCTCTCATTGGCTGACTGACTTTGACTGACAGCAGCAGGAGCCAAAAGGCGCCGCGCTGCTGTTCTCAGCCAATGAGGAGGGGTTTGATGGGTCATTTGGTGCAAGAAGAAGCAAAGAAATAATGTGGATGGACATTTAAGGTCATCTGATCTCATCTTTTCACGTTCGTTCACACTGGGTGGTTTACATTACAGGAGGTTATTGAAATATGTTGTTTGATTGATCACAGAGCCCCCTCAGATTGGGATCTCAATTCTGGTTTGACACCCCCCCCTCTTTATTTTCACCCGGTGATCCTGCCAGTAATTTCCTGTCCAGGGTGACAATACTCTCTCATCGTATAACTATGGAGGAGCGGTGTTGTCACCAGGGATTTATTTTTCAGGAGGGAGGCAGTTGCGGCACCTCTAGTACTGAATGTATGTAATAGCAAGAGGTGCTGGTGGGTCTACGATTATGGCTGTTGAGGGGTCTATAGTAACTGGTGGGGATCTGTTTTTGCATGGGGGGGGGGGGGGGGGGGGGACTATTGTTACTAGAGGGTGTCTTATGTTGCCAAGGGGTAAATTGTTGCTGGGAGGGATCTACAATGACAGCGATTGTTTCACCACCAGTAAATGTTTTTGAAAGGCACATTCAAGTTATTTTTTTTTATATATAAATATACCCTTTTATATTACGGTATCTAAAGCAGGATAAATGCACTTACCTGCTTTTCCAATGTTTGAGAAGAATGTGCGTAGATCTTCCGGTAAATCTCCAGGAATAAATCGATCTGCCAGTCCAGGCAATAAAATTCTGGAAGACATGGCGTCAAACAAAAGGTTTTTTTGTAAATCTCTGTAACTTTGCAACTTTGACATGTGTTATTAAAAAAGTGTACATAATATCACAACTACTTCGTTTTTCTTTTAATTATGGATTTCATTTGGTGGGAAATGGAATTTTAATTTTATTATCAAACGGAAAACTGGCCCAAAATAGTAAATATATATATAAAAAATTCTTCCAAAAAAAAAAAATACCCGACAGGGTGTCCGAAGTCCGTCACACACGCCTATGCCGATCGGGTACTATTCCTCCCGCTGACACCAATGACGGGGGCAAAATTCTTCCATTGACAACAAAAATGGGGCAGAGTTCCTTCCATTGACAACAAAGATGGGGCAGAGTTCCTTCCATTGACAACAAAGATGGGGGGCAGAATTCCTAATATATATATATATATAAATTCTGCCCCCCACCTTTGTTGTCAATGGAAGGAACTCTGCCCCATTTTTGTTGTCAATGGAAGAATTTTGCCCCCGTCATTGGTGTCAGCGGGAGGAATAGTACCCGATCGGCATAGGCGTGTGTGACGGACTTCGGACACCCTGTCGGGTATTTCCATCACTTTGTTTCAGATATAAATATTATAAGTTAGTATCATTAACCACCTACAGACCGCCCGCCGCGGGAATACGTCGGCTGTGAAAAGAGGAGTATCGTTGTTATGGCAGCAGCTAGCTACCATAACCCCGATACCCTCTTCTTCAGCGGGTGGTCCGCTACAAAGATAAAAGTGGTCTCTGCGGCGGGTATGCCGCAAGGCCACTTTTAATCGGAGGTGGGAGAGGGCCCCTCCCGCCACTCTCTGGTGCCCTCGGCCACTTACTGGAGCCGCCGGCAGAGGCGATTGCGTCTGTCCCTTGCCTGGGTATGGAATCGAGTGAGGGGAAGATGGCCCCCACCCGTCTCCATATCACTGCAGGGTGGAAGCGACATCAAAACGTCACTCCTGCCCATAGCTCTTAAAAAAATAAATAATAATAATAATAATAATAATAAGTCAGGACAATTTTTTTTTTTTTTTTAATAGAATGACATAAAGTCCCTTTTAGAATGATGATTTGTCATTCAAAAAAAATAAAAAATAAAATGTTTTTTTTTTTTTATATTGCATTTTAGTCTAAATATAAGATCTGAAGTCTTTTTGACCCCCCCCAGATCTCATATATAAGAGGTCCTGTCATGCTTTTTTCTATTACAAGGGATGTTTACATTCCTTGTAATAGGAATAAAAGTGACCCAAAATTGATTGAGTGTGTCAAAATAAAGATTTTAAAATTAAAGCGCCCCCCGTCCCGACGAGCTCGCGCTCAGAAGCGAACGCATATGTGAGCAGCGCCCGCATATGAAAACGGTGTTCAAACCACACATGTGAGGTATCGCCGCGATCGTTAGAGCGAGAGCGATAATTCTAGACCTCCTCTGTAACTCAAAACATGCAACCTGTAGAATTTTTTTAAACGTCGCCTATGGAGATTTTTTTAAGGGTAAAAGTTGGTCGCCATTCCACGAGCGGGCGCAACTTTGAAGCGTGACATGTTGGGTATCAATTTACTGGGCGTAACATTATCTTTCACAATATAAAAAAAAATTGAGCTAACTTTACTGTGGTCCTATTTTTTAATTAAAAAAAGTGATTTAAGACCACTGCGCAAATACGGTGTGACAAAAAGTGTTGCAACGACCGCCATTTTATTCTCTAAAGTGTTAGAAAAATTATATATATATATTATATATATATATATATATATATAATAATATGTTTGGAGGTTCTAAGTAATTTTCTAGCAAAAAAAAAAAAAAAAAAATGTTTTTAACTTTTAAACACCAAATCTCAGAAAGAGGCTCAGTCCTTAAGTGGTTAATATTTCCCCACACCAAGGCATTTTAGCACTCTATGGCTGGCTCACCTTGGGAAGTCTTTGCTATCAATGTAGACCATGCCATTGCTTTCTGTGCTCTGGAAACTTGTGAATTTTCCATCTGCCAATGGCAACAGCTGAAGATTGAGTAACTCGTTATACCGTCCATCGCTGATGGTATACTTCAAGAGCATCATTTTTTTTTCATGCGAGAGCCCGTGCCAGCCATCTTTGTGTAAGAATTGTCTCACCAGAGAGGGAGAAACACTGCCCAGTTCTGTAGCTAACTGCAGAGTTGAATAGACATGCCTGGGGACTTTTACAAGTGGAGCCCCCAACAACAGAAGAACTTCCTCTAAGCATGCAGAGAGTTGGGACTCAAATTTTATTTCCAGTAGAAAAACAGCTTCAGAGGCAGATACCCAACGGGATTGGTCAGCTATCTGGAATACTCTTACTTTCATCAGTGTTTCAGCCATTTGTCTCGTAAGTTTATGCCATATCTTTTTGTGTTGAGTCCTTTCTGGGTCTGGCCAGATTTTGTAAATGACATCAGCTGATATTTTGGACGACTTGACCAAAGACACCGTATTACAGACCGCATATTTATAGAGTAGAGGCAGAACTTGTTCCACCAAAATATGGTTCCACTTAGCAGCCTCGTCATGTTGCTGGTCTATTTCTGGCCACTTTAGGCTTCTCCTGTCGTCAGTAAGGTCGAAACAACCATTGATAATCAATGGTAGACCTGTTCTGTTTTCCTCTTTGTCTGGAAGTGGCAATATGCAACTTAAGCGGCCACCATACAAGTCCATGCAGGCCTCAGATAAGGGATAGGCCAAGTCAAGCCCTGGTTTGTTGCAGAGTTTGTTGCTCAGTTCAGTCAAGTCTGGAAAGATATTTCCTTGAATGGTACTGGAGGTCACTAACCACTTACTGACTTCTTTTTCTCTTTCAAACCGCTTCAGAGTAGTAACCATAATGTGTGTCTTAATGTCAAGATCCGCTGACTTTTTCACAAATGTCTCTTTGGTAGACACTTCAACAGTAAGGAGAGTGGTCAACGCTCCACTGTGGTCAATATTCTTGAGAGCTACTCTAGTAACATGGCGAAGGAAGAGGAGGCTGATGCTAGCGTCCCTCACGAAAGAATCAAAGAGCTCCTGAACCCTCTTCGAGTCGTAGATATTGTCAGAAATTTCAGAAGGATCGAGTCGCAGAGGGAAGCGAAAGAGAGTTCCATTGAAGTGGCCAGAGTTCAGAATCTCCTCCCAACGCCCCAAGTCAAGAGCCTCCAGGGCTTTTTGAAAAGGTTGGAACTGGTCAGAAAATTCCTCTAAGTCTTGTCTTTCTTTTTCTAAGCTCCATAGGCGTCCTCCTCTGTGAAAAATCTGTTCTTGTGGATCCAGAAACCCAATATTTTTGCTGCTAAAGATTGCTGGGTAATCTGTGCATTAAAGAAAACAACACATAAGCAGCTTTGCAAAAGAGGACATACAACCACAAAAGCAATTAACCACTTAATGCAAGCAGCCATAACCTTCATTATTCTCAGGTTCACCAGTTTATCAATAGTCATTAGGACATGTAGCACTAGACTTTCCATCAATTTCTGTTCTACACCAGGGAAACCACTCCATGTGGTTTTAGGACCTACTCACTGTCTCTGGGTGCTAGCTCAATGGGATCTGTATTTCCCCAGTACAATAAAACAAACAAAAAATAGCCACATTTAAGTAACTTTATTTCCTCTTCAACTTCACAAAAAAATATTGCTGCTTTAAGGAATATACAGCAAACTGAGGCACATCTCTCTCCATCAGACCTTGCTCCCATTCCTTGGATGCGTTTCACCCCAAATAGGGCTTAGTCGTAAAGGTCTCCAAGGTCACCCAATTTGGGGTAAATTGCGCCAAAGGAGTAGGAGAAGCAGTTGGCGGAGAGCTATATGCTTCAGTTTGCTGTAAAATAGTAATAAAAAAATAAAACAAAACAATGCGATGGAGATGTGGCTTTTCTGTTGAAATCAACCTCCAAACTACAGGGTTTGATAGGTTTCGGAAAATTTCTGGCATCTCTTCTTTGAAAGTAGAAGTCCTTCCATGTTAATAAGTCACTCAGCCTTTGAAGATACATATAAAAGAAAAAAACATTATGAATGTAGCGCATCATGAGCTTCCCCCATGAGGGGGCGCCACTGCTGCAACCTGCATTCACCGCCCTCTGCATCAGTGAGGACCTCCCAGTCCAGAGAAGAAAGAAGGAAAAAAAGAAGAGAGAAGGAAAAGAAGAAGGAAAAAAAGAAGAGAGAAGGAAAAGAAGAAGGAAAAAAAGAAGAGAGAAGGAAAAGAAGGAAAAAAAGGAGAGGAGGAAAAGAAGGAAAAAAAGAAGAGAGGAGGAAAAGAAGGAAAAAAAGAAGAGAGGAGGAAAAGAAGGAAAAAAAGAAGAGAGGAGGAAAAGAAGGAAAAAAAGAAGAGAGAAGGAAAAGAAGGAAAAAAAAAAAAAAAAGAGAGAGAAGGAAAAGAAGGAAAAAAAAAAAAAAAAAAAAAAAAAAAAAAAAAGAGAGAAGGAAAAAAAAAGAGAGAAGGAAAAAAGGAGGAAAAAAAAGAGAGAAGGAAAAGAAGGAAAAAAAAGAGACAAGGAAAAGAAGGAAAAAAAGAAAGAAGGAAAAAAGAAAGAAGGAAAAAAGAAAGAAGGACAAGAAGGAAAAAAAGAAAGAAGGAAAAAAAAGAAGGAAAAAGGAAAAGAAAGATCCTCTGGCATAATGTGACCATGCGGTAGACTTGGAAGAAAGGTAGGTATTGTAAGGGAGTGTAAATTTGACCTTAATATTTTGGGTTACGAAGAAATGTGCAAAGGTGTCCATGAATTCATACCAACATGCCTATATGTGTACTTTGGAGAACAATCTAATCTATGAAATATATTTATGGGCACACATAAAATAAGGACTCTGAGGCCAAAATTAACTTCAGGCTGACCTGTAATGTGGTAAACTGAGTTGAACCCGAGTCCAAATCTTCCAACGGTGTCGGGGTCTTTGCGCTTGATGCTATTTCCGGGTTTCTGGATCCCCTCCCAGTCTTGATCGGTAAAGATCTCGTTGTTGTAGGCCAGAAGAGCCGGGCCTGAGGGAGCAAAACAATACATGAAAAAGAACGCAAAAAGGCAATAGAGGAATTATCTGAACATCTGACATTTTGGGGGGGGGGGGGGGGTTGGATTTACTAAAACTGGAGAGTGCAAAATCTGGTGCAATTGAACAAGTTTAAAAGCCGATTATCTACCATGCACAGCTGCACCAGATTCGGAGTGCTCCAGTTCTGGTAAATCTCCCCCCCCCACTTTATCTTTTGCTCCTCATGCCAAAATGTTGCAATCTAAATTTTAAAATAAAAGAAAAAAAAAACTGGAGAAAAAAGTTAAACATGCAAACCTTCCACCCAGTTTCTGCTCATGGCATCTAGGAGGGAGAATAACGTCAGTATCCCCTGGCGGGAATGCCGAGTCTCCCAAATCTTATGAAGATGCTCCAGGATTGCCTTCTCTTGAGATTTAGGAACCTCATCACTCCCAGGATCTCACCAGAAGGATCTGAACATCACTCTTCTGTAGATTCTATGGGAAGAGCTGGATGTAAGGTTAGTATTTTTTTTTTTTTTTTTTACTAAAATGATACTAAAACACACACTGTTTAAAAATTTAGGTTCTCCCTTCTATTTCTGTATGTGGATGACGGCGCTGTAATTAATTTTACATTTAAAAAAAAAAGTACCTTTTTCCTAATAGATATCCGGCTGTCACATGACCCGGCTCTCTCCCAGCCTGTCTGCAGGGAAACATAAGCAGGAGGAGCTTCTAGTCCTCTGCTGCTTATCATGTGTTAAAAAAAACCCAAAAAAACACAAAAACAGCCTTTGGAATACAGAATAAAAATAAATAATACCAATAAACTGTTTTAAAACAGTCATACAAATATATATATTTGAAATTAAATATTTAATATTCTGTGGCAATAACATGGTGTGAGTGGATTTCTGCCTGCCACGCCCCTCCAGCCTGTGTCTTGGCATAAGAGGGAGGTGAAACCTCCATCAATCTACATGTAATATCCCGCCCCCATTGTTTTTTAGCTTGTCAGTAGGCATAGAGGAGGGAGGGAGGGAGTGGTCCGTCATTGTGTATACACCCACATGTGTGACTCTATAGTCACATGGGCCGCTCAGATGTGATAGGAAATGCTCAGCATAGAAACTCACTGAATACTGAGCATGTGCAGAGTTGCCACCACAGCTGCAAAATCCCTAACTGAATTGGGGACATGAACAGAAGGGGGAGATAGAGAGCAGCAGGATCAAACAGGTTTTTGCAGAATACAGAAAAGGAATATCATAGTGACTTAAGCAGCTTAATTTTTAAAATTAAAGTGTGGGTAATTTATTTTTTATTTGCTTTGGGGGGAGGGGGGGGACACGTCTAGGGAAAGGTGGCATCAGGAGTCTTCTCAAATCCCAAGACACTCCAGGAGTATCATCTCTCAGGATCTCACCAGAAGGATCGTGAAGTCACCCCTCAATGGCATTGTCCAAAATATGGCCACGTGACCATAATAGGTCAATGTCGTCACAAGCATCCCCGCCCCAAAGTTACGTGCTGCTACAGGCGGGGAATTCTCTAGCTGCAGCTCATTGGGTGCCGATTTGGCGGCAGTGACGGCAGTCTGAACCCGAGATCAGATCAAACCCGTGCTCATCCTTTCAACCCTACACTCCATCCAAAACCAGACAAAAATTGGGTTGGAGTTAAGCTTTAAAAAAGTTAAAATATCACAAACAAACAAATAAATAAATAAAATTTAAAAAAAATAAAAAAGTAAAAAAACTTGTTTCCCTTTTTTTTTTTTTTTCCTTTCTTTTTTAAAGAGTGATTAGACCCCCTGTCAGGTTTTTATTGCTGTTTGTGCCTCCATTTAGGGCATTTGTCCTGTTTATGGTTGTCACTGAGAGTTAAAGAAAATCCCATATTTTGGGTTAATAATCAGAAAAATAATAGAAGGGAAATCTTCCAATAGGGACACTAGTTCTGGGATTCCTTGAAGGGATTTGGCTACAGTATAGGACAGGAAGTGAAGGGAAATCTCCCCAATGGGGACACATGACAAAACTAACCTGACAAAGGGTTATAACCCTCCCTTACGCCATCTAAAAAGAAAAAAACTTTTTACCGTTAGTTTTAAATTAAAGGTAAAATAATGTTTTACCTTGGACGACACGGAGGTCTTTGGAATGTAAAGTTTGCCTGCCGTATTGTCTTTCATCGTAAACAAAAAGGACTTCAGTCGCTTTAGCGTCATCGGCGTTCTGAATCAGTTCCTGAAAGTGTATAAAATAGAAGTTATTTATACATAACAAGTCAGGTTTTGTTTTTCTGAGTACTCCCTGTATTGCCCGTTGATCCTGCCAGTGGATCCATTATTTTCCCACTTCCGGTGGTAGGGTGACAAGCCATCTTAGATGGACCTGTACTGTGGATGGACCTGTAGATGGATCCTGTACTGTCGACGGACATGTAGAAGGACCTGGAACATGTAGATGGACCTGGAACATATAGATGGACCTGGAACATATAGATGGACCTGGAACATATAGATGGACCTGGAACATATAGATGGACCTGGAACATATAGATGGACCTGGAACATATAGATGGACCTGGAACATATAGATGGACCTGGAACATATAGATGGACCTGGAACATATAGATGGACCTGGAACATATAGATGGACCTGGAACATATAGATGGACCTGGAACATATAGATGGACCTGTACTGTGGATGGACCTGTAGATGGATCCTGTACTGTCGACGGACATGTAGAAGGACCTGGAACATGTAGATGGACCTGTACTGTCGACGGACATGTCGAGTACTCCCTGTATTGCCCGTTGATCCTGCCAGTGGATCCATTATTTTCCCACTTCCGGTGGTAGGGTGACAAGGCATCTTAGATGAACCTGGGCATGTAGATGGACCTGTACTGTAGATGGACCTGTAGATGGACCTGGAACATGTAGATGGACCTGGAACATGTAGATGGACCTGTACTGTCGACGGACATGTCGAGTACTCCCTGTATTGCCAGTTGATCCTGCCAGTGGATCTATTATTTTCCCACTTCCGGTGGTAGGGTGACAAGGCATCTTAGATGGACCTGGGCATGTAGATGGACCTGTACTGTAGATGGACCCTGTACTGTCGACGGACATGTAGATGGACCTGGAACATGTAGATGGACCTGGAACATGTAGATGGACCTGGAACATGTAGATGGACCTGGAACATGTAGATGGACTTGGAACATGTAGATGGACCTGGAACATGTAGATGGACCTGGAACATGTAGATGGACCTGGAACATGTAGATGGACATGTAAATGGAAAGAAAGCTCTATTTGTGAGGAAAAAAAAAAAAAAAAGGACGTCAATTTTGTTTGGGTGCCACGTCGCACGACCGCGCAATTGTCAGTTAAAGTGACGCAGTGCTGAATCGCAAAAAAAAAAATAATGGCCTGGTCATTGGGCAGCCAATTCTCCGGGGCTGAAGTGGTTAAGATCACGAGGGGGAAAGAATCGCAATCTCGATTCTTAACGATTAATCGTGCAGCTCTACCCAACACTTAAACCTCACATGTACCCCAACACTTGCCACTCACCTCTTCTGTACTCCTAACATTACCAATTTTTAACGCTTGTCTCACCTATACCCCCAACACTTACCTTTCATCTACCTGGACCCAAAAACCTAATCCTCACCACACCTGTACCCCAACACTAAACCCTCACCCCATACAAAGAGCTCTGTGTATGAGTGAACTACAAGCCCCAATATCCTTTGCGGAGCTTGTAGTTACATCGGCTTGCGCCATGGTAGTTCATGGATTCTTCCTGTCAGTGTATCTGCTTCCCCATATGGACTGTACAGGCACACAGATACTATGACAGCATGCAGGAGACCTGCATGGCACCAGAGATCTGCTGATTGCTGGTGCAATGTTTTACAGGCTCCAAAAAAAAACAAAAACAAAAAAAAATGCTAATTTTTTTACCTGCAAAAAAAAAAAAAAGTGCATTTATTATTATTTTCTTTAAAAAAAAGGGAATGTATCAAAATTCAAAATGAAATCAGTTCACTTACTTTAAGAATCTGTCCTCCGTCCGGGTATTTACGCAAAATATTCTGCAGCTGGATCAGGAAGGGCGGGGCTCTCTGGAAGAAATCTGCAGAGATACTGTGTCTCAATTAATTGTGGCCTGTTAGTAGCGTTACAATTTGCACACATCATTTCCTGACACGTCACCACATTAATCATTTTCAGAAAATCTCCTTTTATCATTTAAGAAAGTCATTTGACGAAACACGTCGGGACGGAGCTTTGGGACATCATCACACATTAATAGGAAGTACACTGCATCTTCCAGAGCCAAGTAACTGTAGATATCTATATGACTGGTAAGGGACCATGCACCCCCTGTGTGTATAGCGACTTACTCAAGTGCAAAGGACGCAGCGCACCTACAAATGTGAGCGCAATTAATTTTTATATAACAAATAAGCTGCCAGCCATTGGAGCTATACCCCTAAGGGAAGGCTTGTATGGACCTCGTTAAAGGTCTTCCAATGGGGTGGAGCACATAGTGTGACCAGTAGAGGGCACATGTTCCCTGTGCTTGAAGAACACAGCATTCACAGAGGTTTGAGATATTTGAAGGATTGCCATCACTGATTGTTTGTCATGTTCACTTCTTGGACTTGGTTCACATCTAGTAACTGTTCACATAGACTTTAGTTCACAGACTGCATGAAAACAAC